>VDFB02274861.1:0-157855 GCA_007258455.2 Sequoia sempervirens
ATGGATAAATGTTTGAATTTTATTTGAATGTATAGTTGTAATTTACTTGATATGTTTTTATGGTAATATTTTATTGAATATGTGGTTGATATTTTTGTTGATGAAATATTTTAGTTTTTTTTTAATATTTTAATGACATTTTTTGTGTTTTTGATGAATGTTTATTTTGAAATAAATAAATAAATTTATAGTAATATTCAAAAGATATAAAAATAAAAAACTATACTAACACAAAATAAAATAATAAATTGATTTGATGTAATCATAGGAAACTAACAACTGAAGTTATTTATTTTATTTATAGTTAAATAAGAAATGTGACTAATTAATTAAGTGCAATTAACTTTATCTTTTTTGGAAATGCCTTTCTAGAATTTGAATTGCAAGAAAATCAATTAATTGTTTAAAAGATAAAGCTAATTAATTTCTACATATAAATCTACAAGCAATCAAAACACACTTTCTGGCAAATAAATTTTTTTCAAAAATACATTGTCATTGGTTCTTCTAGGTTCTATACAAACTTTCTCTCAATTTTTTTTTTCATATTTCCACTAAAGATTCAAAAAATTATTTTTAGAAGAAAATTTTGTATGGATGTTTGTAGAGATTTTTTTCAAGTATCTTATCAATGAAATCCTCAAGTGGGAGAGTTATGTTTCTTAGAGTAGACTTCTTTGAATGTGTGATGCCTAATTTTAACATCAAGCATTACTAGACAAAAAAATTGTTGGCTCTTAAACCTATAGCTCCATATTCCCACAATGTAAACCAATCGTTAAGGCCAAGGATCTTGTCATCTAGAGGAAAGGGTAGAAATCATCAATAAAATAAGGATAACTAGAGGTCAATGCATGAGATTGGACGAACTCTACTACTTTAGGCTTTTCTAGGAGAAGGGGGTGTGTTCCTTTAGGTTTTCAAATAGGACAATGGAAGAAGAATACACATTGGGCCCTTAGCAACTACATCCACTATAAACTCCAAAATGTGTCCATTAAGCTCATGTTAGTGCCAACTACAACTAGACCTCTATGACTTTTCTAATAAGAGAATAAACTCATTCTTGTATATGCACCAAAATATTATAATAGTTATATAGCCTTACAAGTGAATCCATTTAACCATGCATATACACATATAAGAGAGTGAAACACACTATCATGATACTCTAGTCAATTGCAAGTTATAATACTTGATCACAAGGACATGGAGAAACCTACACTACTACTAAAATATGAGAGAAACTTAATCATAATGAAATATGTTTTGCCTCTCACTAATCATATTGTCACCTACTTGAATTGGACACAAGGTATAGCTTGCAGGGAGGACAAGATAATGCATACAAACTAGTATTGGGAACAAACTAGCATACAAACAAAAAGAGTAAGAACAATCATAGAGAAGTTTTTAATTCTTTATAATTCTTATCACTCATTAAAATAATCATGAACTACAATCATGTTAGCAAACTGGTAAGTGAAAATTAGCAACTAGGTTAAAATATTCCCTTGAAATGTTGTATCCTACCTTGGATACACTCATTTGCAAGAAAAAAATATTTGACCATCCTTTTTGATGCAATCAATGTGAGTTAGGGTCTCATCAAACCACCTGATCACATAGCCAACACAATACTCAACACAATATACACACAAGAACTCATTATGAATTTATTGAATCCAAACTTAAATACAATTTTCTTTCCAAATGAAATATGCAACAAAAAAATTATAAACATTGACCTTTCATGACCATTTACTATTCATCTCATTCTTGAGCCTCTCAACCAACACCTCTCAAACTAGCTTTTGACTCATTCCTCCTCTCTTCTCACTTCCCTGAATCTACAAATTTATTCAAACTTTTATAATTCCATCCACTCTTTCCAAATCTAACATATCTCTTCCTCTATATTATAGTCCCCTTCCTAGTATGAGCATCCCATCCTTTATTTATTTCATCACTCCTCCTTGCCAATTTTTTTTACTAAAGGATCCTCTTCCAATCTATCCTCCTCATCTCCATATCAAAAAAGGGGAAGAAAAAGGAACTGTCATTTTTATTTTCTAATGGGCCTCCCTTTATCACCTTTCTATGCCACTTCACCTCCTCTATTACTTTGTCATTTATGAAAATAAATTGGATAAGTAAAAAATGGTGCCTCCATTAGTTTTAATGCCTTGTAAGGAGGGCAATTAGCAATTTAAAGAAAGCAAATTTAAAGATATATGATTCCCTCATAAAAGAGGCACCACATGAGATAATTCACATGCTTCATATTATTTTCAAAATTACATATTTAAATAGAATTAATCTTCCATAAAGAAGGCCTCCAAAACAATTTTAACGCCTCCCCAAAATGAATAAAAACTATTGTTACAATTTTCTTCTAAAAATGAAGATTCTCTCTTTTTAAACTAAGATATTTAATTGCCAAGAATTTGATTCATTCTAAATAATCATTTAATTTCATTTGAAAATGATAATTTATTACCTTCAAATATCACTCCACACTTTATTTTCATGATTTTAATTTTTATAACAATATAATCACCTTTTTGCAAACTTAAATTTTGTTAATTTTTTGAAAACTGGACTTTTGCGTAATTTTTGATTAGATACTCAAATTCACCTAAAAATTGGCCAAGATGTATGGAATGACATCCTAAAGAAATCTGCAAAAATTATTTCATTCTAGTTCTAATAAATCTTCAAAAATAATATTTTTTTAAAACTGCCAATAAAAATAGAGAATTTTGATTCTCTCAATTGGTAAGGAATCCAACCACACAAATTTTCCACATTAGGAATGTGATGGATGGATTAGTATGAGCCAATTACGCTTGATCCATGAAGAATCGAAGCATAACAAAGCCACTAATGCCCAATCTAAATAGGATCAATCAAATTGAAGTTAATCTAGACATTCATTAAAACAAAGCATTCTAAACTACGAAAGGGTTAAAATGTCTACTCTAATCCATTCAAAACTTATCTTGTTTTGAGAGTGGTGTTGCATTGATGTGGAATGATGACCCTTTCCTAATCCCGTGGTTCAGTGAGCTTGTTCCAGTCAGTTTTATTGAAGAAAACTAATGGAACGGTTGTGAGATGTGTATGAAAACATGATTTTAATCTAAATGAGCATGATACAAAAGCTAATCTAACATGATTTATACTAAAATGATTCAGATATACAAGTGATAAGCTAATCTAAATGAGATTTAAACTAAAAAGATTCAAACCCTAGTTATGTAATTAGCTAAATGGATGCATTATGGAAGCCATTAATGGAAGCTATGCTATTATGCAACTAATTTAAACTAAAATATGTTAAATGTGAGCTAAATATGAGTGTGAGTGTGAGTGAATTCAACAACATAAGTTTTCTTTTTGAAAGATGGATCCATTTGTCTCCAAATAGTGACTTATTTATAAGAAAGCAAATGAGAAATGGAGGGTTGAGATTGAAAAAGCTAATCAATGGTCAAGGATGGAGGAAATTGGAGGCATGGATCATGGATTCTCATCAACAAATGGGAATGCAAGATGAGATTTAATCAAGGGTTCTCATTCCTTCAAACAAGCACACCTTTGACCTGTATAAGAGGTCACAAGTTAACTTGCGAATGAAGCTAAGTGAGTTTGTTTTGATTATATTTGAAAAAAAAGTTTTGAAGGGACCTAAAACCCTTTACAACAAAAGACACAAAATGCTGCTAGAAAAAAAATTCAAAAAGCCATCGGCAACAACCCAATAGCCAAAAAGCATAGCAAAACAGGTGCTAAACAAAGGTATAACAAATAACTACCAACAACACCCAACAACCACAAAACAACAAAACAACCAAAAAGAAACCTACACCCAACATGAAATAGAAAGCAACAAAGAAGAAGACTAGGCATTAGTCCAAGCTACTCAGGGTCTTGGCCACTTCAATTTGCTGGTTCCTATGTCTTTTGACCATATCCAATAGCTCCTTCTTCTCAACATCAAAGGATCTCTTCCAATCAGCCGACCCTCTAACAACAGGTCCTTTGTCATCATCCTTAGTAGCTTTTTTACCTTTTCCCTTAGCCACATGCTCTTTCTCCATAAGCTCAGAGAAATAGACCTAATCCTCCTTGAGCTCACTAATCTTTCTGAAAAGGACTTCCAAGGAGTCCGTGATGTTCTTCATAGAGATATGACAAGCTTGCATTATTTTTTTGATATCAACATTTGTACCCAAAACCTTGGCTTCTCGAGCTGTCAACTTTTCCTCACATAGACATTTGAAGTCATGATAAGAACCTTCAAGGTCCACTATTCTGTCAATAAGAATGTTAGGAACTGAACCCTTGGGAACATTCTTCAGATTCTCCTTCAAACCTCTAATTTTAATATTAATCTTATTGAACTCCTGCAAAGTCCACTTAGAAATCTTAAAGGTACTAGTGGCCCCAGCCCTAGCCATATCCAGCAAATCATACATGGAGGTAGTGTCATCATCAAGGTAAAAATCCTCGAAAAGAGGATTTATCTTCAAGGGCTCCTGTTTAGCTTTTTTCTTCTCTGCATCCTCCTCATTTAGACCCCTTATCTCCTTGTTCTGCTCCATCTTGGGAATATCTTGCATAGGGGAATCCTCAATGGCCACTGTCTTATCACCAAAATCCTTGGCATCACCAGACACATTGGGGTCCTTAGTCAGAACATCTGAGGCCTTGTTCTTTAGGTTAGCAATATGCTTCGAAAGCCTCTGTAGCTTGTCCACCAAACCCATAGAAATATCTGTGTCCCCACCTTAGGGAAACCACCAACAACATCCTTTCCAACAACCACCTCCATAGTTTTGGGAGAGGAATCATCCAACCCCACTTCCGTGTTTTCACTCTCAGAAAGGGCAAGCCGCTTAGCAGCCTTGTTACTCTTAGAACCACCCACCTTCCTCTTCTTCTTCGAAGTAGCCACAATAGCCGAAGATAAGCCCTCCTCTTCATTCCATTCCTCCTCCTCATCTAAAGTGGACTCAGAGCCTGATGACACATCACTTAAATTCTCCTCCTTTCCCTTGATGGTAGGAGTAGGGGTGAGAGACTTAACATGCTCCATAATCAATAAAATTATCCCTTCATGGAGGATAGGAGCCCTCCTATTCTTCAGATGGGCATATACAAAGACCTCTAAAGACAAAAGAAAAAAGAAAGGAAGTGAAATGAACAAACCATGCTTGAAATGGTTGAGGAGAGTAAAATGGTGACCTAGAATAGTCATAAACCTCCCCTCCAGAGTCACATATAATGCATAAGAACCTCATCAACTCTCACCAAAATTTTCTTGAGGGATTTTCTCTCATAGCCCCAGGTCTCCAGTTCAACTAATTTGTTTTGCTCATCATCTTTAAAAAATTGGGCCATCGCCTCCTCATTATTGTTTTTATGCTTGAAGAACTTACGACTAACCGTTGACATCCCAGTGACAGCAGCAATTATATCCTCATTTACCTCCACTTCCAAACCATCAACCTTGAGCTTGTGATTGTACCAGAAAGAAAAAAATTGTGCCAAGGCATTGGGGTCATGCCCATGTAGCCTATCCAAGAATGGAGTAAAATTTTCATGGTGTAGAATATTCCAGAGCTTCTTGTTTCTCTGAATGTTCCCACAGGAATGCGACTTGATTCTACTCCTATCACCACCCATGGCTAGCAACACCAAAAACACCAAACCCTTGTGAATAACACTCAATTGAAGACTAGCGAGCATAAAAGCACCCACAAAGCATGTGAAACAGAGGAAGGTACTAGACCATGAATGTCGCATCAACTCAACCCATGCCATCATTCCTCAATAAACTCCTAGCTTTCTCGAGAAGGATCAATACTTCCTCCCACAAACAAAAAATCATTTAATCTAATAGCCTCGTTGGCAAAACAATTTTCCAATGAGTTTCCTTCTCGGTAAATGTGATAGATACAAGTCTTCTCACAAGATCCTAACATGATTATCGTATCCTTAATGAGCTAATCGACATTCCAACTTGGAGGATGGGTGCCACAAAGATAATTTATTATGTTCAAAGAGCCGCCTTCAACCCATAATTTGGAGTAGCCCTTACTGATTGCAATTCTAACACTTATGAATGCAACCTCCACCTCTGCGTAGTGATTGGTCTAAGTACCCAACGGAGTGGCACCATGCCAAGGAATTTTCCAACATCATTTCTTAACACCACCCCACATCTTGCAGGCCCAGGATTCCCCTTCACTATCCCATCAAAGTTAACTTTAACCCAACCAAAGGGAGGAGGTTGCCATTTAGTGTTCAATCTGGCATTAGAGCTTGACTTAGATTTCAAAATAGGAATTGAAATAATATTCTAGTTAGAAGAAGTTAAGTGAGTTTTTTATGAAAAGGAATATTCCCCTTTTGGAGGAATGCACAAAGGAGGAATATTTCCTTGCAAGTGGGGGGAATTAGATGAATTAGATGAATTAGATAATTGATAATTAAACAAGAGTTTAATCATGCAATTAGAGGAATTAGAGGAATTAGATGATATTCATTAAATTAATTAATTTAATGAAAAGGGGGATAGTGATATGATATTTAATTAAATAACTTAGGGTTATTTAATAAGAAGATTTAGGGATTTAAATTAAATAGTTTGATGTATTTAATTTAACAGGACAAAGTGTTAGCATGAAAGGGGGTGAATTAACTTGATTTGATAAATTAGGTTAATAGGTGAAGATGATGCTATTAATTAATTAGCTAGGATAATTTAATCAATTAAGTGAAAAGAGGATGGGTTTGAGGAGGAAATGATGTTAGTATACCTGATTCGAGTGTATGATATCATTCAGGACATTTTTTAATGTCTACATTTTGCCCCTCTTTGAAGCAAGGTACCTGCTGCTTCAGTTCAAAGATTAATACTCTTCGGATGAAAAATTGATACTTAAATCAAAAAATATTTTTTTTCTAATTTTTAGATGCCCCACTATTTCCCTAGTGGAAGGAATAAGTTGGTTCCCTGCCCCATCAAGAAATCAAGTGAAATTTTTGAATTTTGGGTTGATTTCTCAACAAAGGTTAAAATTCTTCCCAAGGGTCCAAAAAAGCTCCAAGATGCAAGAAACATGCCAAAAACACAAAAAATGATGCAAAATAAGGTTCAGTTTGGAAAGATTGGTGGAGATTGTGAAAAACCCTAGCTTCAAGGTTAAATTAGGGCAAAAAAACCTAATTTGGAGGCTTAAATAGGTTAAGAAAGGTCATTTTCAAGTCATTTGTGCATTCACACCTTAGAGAATTCTTGCAAATTCAGCTCTAACTCTCTGACGAGATGGCACAACGAGTGCTCCCATGACACATTTTTGATTGGGTTCGAGAGTACTAGAGGCTTCTAGGCGTAGGACCACCGGTATGCGATTCGAAACTTGATTTGAAATTTGACTTTTTGGTGCATTTAATGCCTTTTGAAATTTAAAGTTTGGTGGTGTCACTATAGAGTAGCACCCATTTGAGAATCAACAACGCTAATTTGAATTTTAGTGACGCATATGTGAATTGTGACACAATTCACAATTTAAAATTAGGGTTTTAGATTCTAAATCACAACACATGTGTTTAGCGATGCTTCTTTTGACTTGAAAATTAGGGTTAGTGTTTTGCCAAAATTAAATCATGATGCATATATGTTTAGCAATGTGACTTGCAATTTTCATTTTAAATGCCTCAGGAGTCGTAGTTTGAAATTTAAATTATAGTGACGCTATTGTCATTTTGGAGTTGTAAATTCCAAAATTAGCCAATTTTATTTTTATTTTTTGACATTGTGTGCTTTGTGGGTGCAGTAAGTCATCTCACCTTTGATGTCCCACGAGTACCGACCCATAGTTTTTTCTACACTTGGTGATTTATCTGAGTTACGATAGGAGCACTTGGGGGAGATTGGTTTGTGGTACATTGCGTACATGCTTTTCATCCAGACACATTTGGTGACGATGACAACATTGTGGAAGTGATGACTCAGCGAGACCTCATTATTGCACCTTCCTACCGGTGAGGCAACAATGACGCTAGAGGATATATGGTAGATATTGCATTTGTCAATACATGGTGAGCATGTGATATATGATGTTGATGTCGATTACAATGGATGCCATGAGGTGATGGACTAGGAGGACATTGTTCTAGTCACTTTGCAGATTGACCTTGAGATGTACAGAGGTCGGGTGCCCACTTTTAGATTGATTGTTGTAGCGATTATCTCAAGCTTGGTTGCTCCAAATCGACAAAGCAGAGGATTTAGTATAGGATGGGGCCCGACTTGGCACAAGATGTTGTTTAGGAGGACTTAGTATGGATGGGGGTCAGTGATGTTGGCCTATTTGTATCATGATATGCACAATTTTGTATACTGTGATGGCAGGATGATTGGTACAAGGGTCACCTTACTACACATTTGGGCCTGGGAGCACATTGTTGTGCTTCAACCGATTGTTTAGATGGTAGATGTGGAGCTAGATGATCCTATTTTCTGGAGGTAAAGGGGTGCCATCACATTATAACACACAGATCAGCTCGAGATTTCCTATTGGTGCAAGGTGATCGATGATATGATAGTTTTCAGATAGTGACCCTAGCTTCAGATGGTAGCATGGTATGATGATGTACATGAAATTTTCTTTGCTCGATAGACCCAATACATGTAGGGTCAAGAGCATATCATCATTGAGAGGTACTGCTCGATAGGGTGGCGAGACAGTTTGGAGACAGGCAGGATAGACCAGATGATGCATATACTACCATCTTTGCTAGGTCAGCACAAGAGGCAGCCATGTGGGGACCTATGATCCTAGCCCATGAGGTTGTTGAGGGCTTTCAGTAGTTGGTTGCTCGACCATGGGCATGTGATCAGGGATAGGTGGATGCTCAAGCGATGCCTGCATATGATGCATGGTTCACACCCCCTTACCGATTGATAAATCCAACAGGTGCTCCTCCATGAGGGAGACTAAGAGGGAGGGGTGTAGGCAGAGGCAGAGGTTGGGGTAGAGGACATGATGGCCAAGATTAGTAGGATGGATGGGTCCCCAGGGCACCTCCAGTGGATCAACAACCTCCTCGTTAGCTACTGATTTAGTAGTAGCCCCCACAATAGCCACCACTGGGGCTAGATCCTTGTGATGCATAGATTCAATACTTGCAGCAGTAGTTACAAGTGATTACAGGTGAGAGGGATTAGGAAAAACAATAGATTTTGGCTATTATTGCTGAGAGAGACAAGGCTAGGTAGCAAGTACAGGATTTGACAACTGAGAGGGACTAGGAGTGTCAACTCCAACATATTGTTGCCATGCAGTTAGCATAGGAGGTCAAGCGACATTAGTAGCTAGAGACTATGACAACTGTAGCTTAGGGGCAGACAGTGTCTACCCGATTGTACAAAGAGGCCATGACTGAGGTGGCATATTATCAGATGCATTACCATAAGGATGTCCCACAGGTGCTAAGGTAGCCAAATTTCTCATAGAGGAGTGGGGCACATCCTAGGGATGAGGATCAACTAGAGAGACAACTTGGTGAGGGGAGCAACCATTAGGGCTAACCTGCTAGTACATAGACACTTTTTGATTATTGCTCGATTCTTTACATAGATATACATTCATGGGATCCTTTTTGATAGCCTCGTGGATATTGTATTTTTGATTGATATCCATACATTGATTCAAATATTATACCATGACAGTAATTTTTTTGATATATATGATACAAACACATATTCAATATGATGTGATGTGTTCTTTATTTTATGCTTTAAATGTATGTATGCACTTTATTTAGCTATGTGATATGCGATGTAATGCAATGGATGGGTGATGGATGGATGATGCAAATGTTTATGCTTATGATAATGTGATGCATGTGTATGATATGTGATGCAATGATTTAAGATGCTTAGAGTAACTAATCTATATTATTCGTCGCAACTTAAATGATAATGATGATGTAGGATGCATGTTTTCTACATTATTATATGTCGTGATTATGCTATGATGATGTATGCATGCTAATGATTTGTGGATGCAGGATGGATGCATTGATGATTTTTTTGTTGATTGTCATTATACCAGGTTAGCGCAGAGATAATATAGAAGAAATAAGAATGATTGACCATTGATTTTGATGATTGCTTCAAAAGATCCAACAATTCTATGGTCCATTGATACTTTATTAGAGATGGTGATGAGAAATCCATGATGATGATGATATAATGATGATTTGTTCATATATGGGGATTAGGATTTTTCGTCGTTCCTTATTGTTTGATATAACACATAGATATGATGCATCAAGGTATTGATAACCTGGATGGCATTGTATCTAGTGTAATGGACTTTGACTTTGAATAGATAGGATAGTTATTTTTCACACCTTGACATACAAAAACCTCATTGGAATGTAGTTTAGTAGCTTAAAATATATCAGACCAAAGCATACAAAATAGTCAACAATGTACTCCAAACAACTTCCCTACACACAACTAAGCAAGTATGTGCCAAGATTATTTTACAAGAAAACCCACAAGCACAACAAACAAAAGATAATGATCGATGCCCGATTCCTTTCTCTCTAAATCATTTTGATAGACATCATCAAGAGGTCCTCAAAATGGGTCATTAAGATAAATCATAAGAAAATATCAAAGACAAACAGTCAGTGTTACCTATATCTCTTGCTAGTTTAAAAGGTAGCTAAGGTGATTTTTGATGTTGATGTCCATTGCAAGAAGGATACATGCTAGGACATGTTGATAAGAGGTTTGATGTAGGATGATGATGAGCTTTATGATAATTCATTGATATAAACTTCACTAACACATTTACCTATGATTTAGACTTTAAATTTTGACAATTAGGTTCTCACTTTACAACTTGCGATACTTGTTTTCCACTTGCTTTACCAAAGGTTGAAGGTGAAGATCGATTTATTATGGATGGAGGTTTATTATGGGTGAAAGTGGAATGGGATGGATGGTTTTGAATTTTTTTAGAATATTTCAATGTTTTTGGTATTTTGAAATTTTTTTGAGGTTGTTTTTGGTCTTTTTGAAAGTTTATTTGGATGTTTTTGGTTTTCAGTTATTTGAGGCTGTTTAGGGTTTTTTGAATGTTTTCTAATGTTTTTGGGATTTTTATGATATTTGAATGTTTAGAGATTTTCAAGAGTTTTGACCAAGAACCTAACCTAAAAGACCTATCCTAGGGGCCTCAGGGGCTGATCAAAGATTAGTCTTGCCTATGTTATACATGTAGAGACCATGTAGTTTGACTGACTCAACTTATTGACGATGATATATAAATAATTGATGGATGCCAACTTATTATGATGGACTCCTAAAGATTTACCTAGGGTGTCTTGGGGGCACATCAATGATGGCCTTGCCTATGTTCAAGCTCAGAGATAATGTAGTTCGCCAAGGAGGGACTATTTTTGGATTTTCGATGTTTTGACCTTTTTAGGGATTTTGATTTGTTTTGGATGTTTTGGATTTTGACTTTATAATTTTTGATAATTTTTGGATTTTTTTTTATCAGTAAGTAAGATAGTTTATATTGATATATAGAAAAAAATTTATAGAGTTCGAGCCTCTCTTGGGCATCCTACATGACAACAACACAACTAAACCAAACCTAATCACATACCAAAATTTCACATACCAAGTGGTCGCAACCACCATTTTCCATCAAATTGACCATACACATAACCCACCCAAAAATTACAAAAACCATTTACAAAGATTTTCCATACAAAAATCATAAACCTTAAAGCTTTTATACCCATAGACCAACAAAAAAGCCCCACCCAAACCCCAATCACCAAACATTTTGCTGGGAAAAAATGAAATTCCCTTTTCCAGGCTGAATCTGCTATAGGCACCAAATGAAATTTCTTTTTAAAATACTCAACCCCTGCAATGGCCAAGCATCTATGCTCAACAAGAGCCATGCCACTTACATCCAACAATAAAGGGAAGTAGTTTACCAAATCCTTTGGGTCATCTAGGAGATGCAAATCATGCAGGCGAGGAATTCCTTTTCCTAGTCGGGCTGCAACCAACGCCCTATCCAAACCAACCAACATGTCCTTGTGGAAAAGGCCCCACATTATTACCCTAGTGTTGGCTTTATAAACCCTAACATCAAGCAAACCAACCAACACCCGAGATGAGATATCATAGTCCAAACGGTACCCTTCAGTATCCTCCATAAACACTTTCCTAGCCAAGAATTTTATTGCTACAAAGGAAAGGTAGTCTGGGTGGCGAATAATATGATGCAGCCAAAGGGAGATGATCTGGCCTTCGAAGGCTATTTGTCTTTTTGAGCTCTTCAGCTGCACTGGCGTGTCCATTCCTCCCAACTCCAAATCCTTCGCTGGGACCAGAAGGATGAACCTGCTCATCACCAAACACTCACACAAAGCTCAAAAACTAGACCACCGTTCACTTAGGAAATAAGATGCCGCCACCCAACAAAATAAAGGCATAGGAAAACGTGCTTGGAAAAAATCCTTTTGAAACCTAGCAATTGTACTTGAAAGGACATAGCACACATCACAATCCTGATGGAGAATGATGAATTTAACTCCAACTAGAAAGTTCCAATAAACGTGAAGCCAACTCACCCACCTTCCAACTCACCTGACATCCTGACGCTTGCCACTTGGCCACTCTAGACCAAAAAATAGGGGGTGGAGTGGTGCCCACCCAACCACCCACCAATTTTTTTGGATTTTAGTTGTACAAGATTTTGCAAATGTTTTTGAAGTTTTTGATGAATGTTTTATGAATGTTTTTGGAATTTTTGATTGCGATGTTCCAATAACCTTAGGATATACAAGAACCTGTTATGATCCATAACAAATTTCCCTCAATGTGATATGATAGACTACCTCAATACAGGTAGGAAAAACTGACCTTTGGAATACGCCAAGTAGTACTAAAGAGGATATGATACTTCACAACATCAAGCTATGATAAGGACATAGATGGGAAATGGAATAAATAGGATGAACGATGTGTTAGATGGAAGGCAATGCAAATAATGATAAGATAAAGAGCCAAATAATAGATGGAGGTGCTTTATTTATGCGAGGCACCTGTTTGCTAGGTTTTCACCAAGGTACTTTCCCAAAGCACCATTGAAGTGGTTTTCACTAGAGGATGACTTTTCTTTACTTTTTCAATCCTTTTTCTTATTTTTTTGGATTTTGATCATTTTTTATTTTTTTGTATTTTCATATTTATACCCTTCAAGACTAGGCATAATTTTTTTTTAAGATGCAAGTTGTTGGTTGGCTCTTGCAAGGGTTCACCTTTAGGCGTTGACAATTGGTATGCTCTTGATCCATAACTTGCTGTGATGAAAAAGGGAACCAACTAGTTAGGCTCAAACTTTCCTTTACTATCCTGATCCGAGAGACTCTTCTGATTCTACTTTAACACAAGATCCCCTACTTGGAAAGATCAACATTTGATATTCTTGTTATAGCTTCGTTTTAGGTTAGTTTTGATATATTTGTAAGTGGTTAAGAGCTTCAAGATGACGCTCATCCAAGAGTTGAATCTTTGAAATAGATCTTTTACATCCTGATTCTTGAAGGGTGTTCTGTTGTCTAAGATAAGGGTTTATGAAACACCATAACGATAGATGAGGTAATTCAAGATAAACTTGGAAATTTGCTTCCCCATTATGTAGGTCATAGGAATGGCTTCAACCCACTTGGTAAAGTACTCGGTAGCTATTATGATAAAATTGTGGCCATTAGTGTTGCAAGATGGTGTGTCTCTTGGTCTTCCTTGTCCAACATAATGCTTGGGTTTGTGACATGGTCTAACCGCCTCATGCAGATCTTAATTGATGCTTGTATTGGGCATTGACAGGTCGACCTTTTGGTGCAATGACAAGGCCAACAATTGGTATCAGAGCTGGTCATAGGTTCAAACAACTCTCATGTGTTGGGGGAATTGTTGCAAGATGGTGTGTCCCTTGGTCTTCCTTGTCCAACACAACTCTTGGGTTTATGACATGGTCTAATCACCTCACGTGGATCTTAACCAATGCTTGTATCAAGCATTGACATGTCAACCTTTTGGTGCAATGGCAAGGCCAACAATTAGATGAGGTGGGAGTGATCTTTCCTATGAGGTCAAGTTCCCACTGTGAGAAATGCCAAGGTGTGATTAGTGGTTGCAATTCTTAAGCTAGAGCATGAATCAGATCTCCATGTTGTTGAAATTGGACACATTTATGCATATACTAATGGGCTTCTCTTTCCATGGTTGGCTAGTAGTACATCATCCTCAACAATTTCTTAGCTAGAGTCATACTACTAGAATGGGAACCACATATGCCATCGTGTACTTCTGTTAAAGTAGTCAAGGATTCCTCTTGGTTAAGACATCGTAGTAATGTTCCTTCGATGCTTCAAATATAAAGGGTATCACCTAGGATCACGAATCAAGATGCATTCTTGACAAAGGTATTTTTAAGATTGGAGGTGATATCAGGTGGGAGGGTTCCTCTGCTTAGGTAGGTGCATATGTCATGATACCATGGGGATCCAGGACCAACAATGACACACACGAATTTAGATTCAGGTATTTTGAAAGTTGGTATGAGAAGTTTTTCTACTAAGAATTTACATTAGAGGACGTTGTTCGATATGTCTAACAGTGATCCAATTGTTTCCATGGAATCTGCTGCTCAGTTTTTCATGCAAGGAATCTACTCAAAAGTTATATCTATGAAAAGGTCCTTGAGAATTTCCACCATCTTCTTGTAAGGAGTAAGCTTATCATCCTTAGTTTGGTAGTCGTCATTGACTTGGTTGATAACTAGTTGTGAGTCTCCATAGAATTTCATCTCTTGTATCTGCCACTGAACTGCTATCCTTAGACCTGTGATTAGGGCTTCATACTCAACAATGTTGTTAGTACATGGGAATGATAGCCTGTATAATTTTGGAATGCAATCACCTTGAGGGGTGATGAAAATAATACTTTCTCTTGATCCATGTTGGGTGAATGATCCATCAAAGTACATCTTCCACTAATCTATGAGATTGACAAGGAACATTGATTCATCAGGGAACTTAGATACCAAAGGGTTCTCAACATAGATAGGTACGTCTTCTAGTTGGTCTGTGATCACTTGTTCTTTTATTTCCTTGCGCTCCACATACTCTATCAAATTTAGTTAAGATCATTACCCATTTGGCCATTCCCCCAATGAGAGTTTCTTTGCATAATAGGTATTTCATTGGGTCGATCTTTGCAATAAGTTTGATTTGACATGACAACATGTAGTGTCTAAATTTTTGTGAAGCAAAAATTACTACTAGGCATGCTTTCTCAATGGGTGAATAGTTCATTTCATAGCCAACCAAGGTCCTACTGATGTAATAGATATCCCTTTCCTTTCCATTTTCGTCATGTTGTGCTAGAAGAGCTCCTAGTGCTACTAATGTTGCTGAGATATATAAGATCAATGGTTTGTTTGGTATTGGCAGCATGAGCACTAGAGGTGTTAATAAGTAGTCTTTGATTTGCTGGAAAGATTTATCACACTTCTCATCCCACTTGTAAGTTATTCCTTTGTGGAGAAGATGTGAAAAGGGGTGGATTTTATTTGATAGTTGTGCTATGAACCTTCTGATGGACTACAATCTTCCTTGTAATCCTCTCATCTACTTCAGTGTTTGCAGTGGTTCCATGTCTAGGGTGGATTTTACCTTTGTTGGATCAATTTCTATCCCTCTTTGTGAGAGAATATAACCAAGAAGTTTTCCTGATGTAACCCCAAAGACACACTTTTTTGGATTCAACCTTACTTTGTATTCTTCAAGTTTGTCAAAGATGGGTCCTAAGACTTCTATGTGCTCACTTCTTTTCTTTGATTTTTCCAAAATATTGTCCACATGATCTTCGCCTATTTTGTGGATCATGTTGTGAAAGATGAGGGTCATTACTCTTTGATAGGTTGCTCCTGTATTCTTTAGCCCAAATGGCATCATTTTCCAGCAATATGTTCCCCATGGACAAGTGAATGCGGTTTTGTGTTGATCCTCCTTCGCGATCATGATTTGATTGTAGCATGAAAAACCATCAATGAGTGATAGCATTTCATGCACAACTGTTAAGTCAATGATGAGGTCGATGTTAGGAAGAAGGAAATCATCCTTCGGGCATGCCTTGTTTGAGTCTCTGAAATTAGTGCATATTCGGATGCCCCCAGTGGGTTTTGAGACTGGTACGAGGTTTGAAACCCACTCATGATAATCTAGTAGTCGGATGAATCCAACGTCAAGAAGCTTTTGTAACTCTAGTTTCACCAAGAGTGCTATCTGAGGGTGCATCTTCCTTAATTTATGCTTTACTAGCTTGGCTTTAGGATAGTCTACTAAGTGATGCACAACTACTTCTAGATCAAGCCCTAGCATATCTGTGTATGATAATGCAAAGTTAGCTCTTCACTCTTTTAGGAATGTTGCTAAGTTTTTCTATTCTTCATCTAACAAGGATTCAACATAGAAAGTGATCATTGGTGCCTCTTTTGTTCCCACATTGACTGGGGTTGCCTTTTTGCTAGTACTACTGACTTCTCTAGTTGCATTTCACTAAGGGGGAGATTGAATCCCTCATCCTTGGGAACCTCAGAGAAGTTTTCACCCTCAAATACATCCTTTCTTTTTACTATTTTAGGATCAGAAAGTGCCACTGTGTGGTTTTCACTTAAAGATTTGCATGTTAGTTGCATTTCATCAATTTTGTGACTGAAGGATTCAATCGTCTCCTTGTAGTACACCCCTATGTCTAGCTCTATGTCAAAACCTGCTTTGTGATCTGCCCATGGTAAGTTAGCTTGAAGTCCCATGAATTCTAAGATTGCTTCATCATTTTTGAATAAATCTAGAATCAGTGGTCCTTGTTGGTCCATGTTAATGATTTATGGGTGTACTAGGCATATTTTAGTTAGTTGATTGCATGGAAGAAAGGATGTTATGGATATCATGAAGAGGGAATTGTTTTCAAATAGGTAAGAAAAATCAAGGGGGAAGTCATCTAGGATCGTATCATGTGATGTAGGTAACCAAGAGGAAGCCTCATCCCATTTAGCGGAAGTACCTTTTCCAATAAGGGTAACCTTACTAGTAGTAAAACCTAGGCCAAGATTATTTAGTCGTTTCTCAGGAATGATGGGTTCTAGAAAACTATTATCATTCTGTCCTAGCTTCTTGTTCTTGTTATATCCCATTCCATTCATTAGCTGCAAGCCTTTGTTATCATCTTCCTTGAGAAGAGTGGGGATAGGTCATTCATCTTGATAGAGCAGTTTAGAGATATCTTCCTCATTGATATCTTCTTGGTTCAAATATCCACACTTGGTGAAGGTAGTATCTTCCATCTTGATTGTTTCAAGCTCTTTATTGCTAGATGTGGGTTTCCCATGTGATTGAGGAGAAATTGATAGTTATCCTAAGACAAATTTATTCTTCATTAGCGTATAGTTCCCACAACCATCTTCCTGGATTACAGCTTTGATGTCAGGTATATTCTTCACAATGGTTGCTTTTGTTTTTGAGGTGGATGCAAGGGAGGAAGGGTCAAAAAATGAGGTAGAAGGCATAGGCCCTTTGTAATTATTGGGTATTTGGGGTATCTTATAGAACTTTGCCTCAATATTTTTGCAATAATAAAAAGGCTTAGGATCTCCATGCATGGTAATTTCTCTACCCTCAAAGGGAAACTTTACACATTGATGATAGGTTGAGGCTACAAATTTTAGGGCATGGATCCATGGTCGACCAAGGAGGATGTTATAGGGAATATCAAGGTCTAACACTTGGCATGTAGTTTCTACAATGATAGGTCCCATTTGGATGGGTAGTGCAATGATGTCTTGTGATACCCACTCTTGGTCGCCATATGCTCTGATGGTGGTACTCTTTGATTTCTTAATCGTATCCTATGAATAGCCCCGGTTCTTGATCAACTGAAGGGTACAAATGTTCAGACCAACACATCCATCTACTAAGGCTCTTTTGACCTTGTTCTTATGAATAATAACCTCAAGGTGTAAAGCATGGTTATGAGATGGCTATGACGATACGTATTGTTCTAAGAAGGTGAGAAGATGATTAGCGATATACCCCACCATAGCTTGAAACTAATATGTATCAATATCCTCGGGGACATACAACTCTGATAAAGCTTTCTCTAGGATTTCCCTATGAGTAGGGGATAGCCTCAATAGTTCCAAGATTGAAATTTGCATGGGGGTCTTCTTAAGCTGATCTAGGAGATTGTACTTGCTGAGATTTGATGTTGGAAAAGTAGGCTATGCCCTAGATTGAGATGAGACTCTTTGGACATTAATTTTTCCACGTCACGTGGTGACTCCACACTTTGCACTAGGCCCTTTTATGGTGACAACGGTAATAACGCTATCACAAGAAACAACCACGTTGGAATAGGTATGTTGCACATTTGTGTAATCCTTACCTTTTCTAGAATTGTTTGTTTTGTTATGATCTGGCATAGGGTTCTTGCATATCTTAAGATCCTGATTCCTAGCTGGTACCTCAACAAATATGGTGTCACTTTCTATAAGGTCTTGGATGATGTTTTTGAGTCTCATGTAATTTTCCATTTTGTGTCCCTTGATTTTGTGAAAGTCATAGAGATCGTTCTTGTTGTACCATGATGGTTTCTCTTGGGGTTCTTGGTATTTTTCAAAGTTGGGAAGAGTTACCAGATTTGACTCTACCAATTTCGTCATGATGGTTTTGATGGGTTTAGATAACTGTGTGTACTTGCATTTAGGATAGTTGTTCTTGTTAGGGGTTCGCCTTTGTTGCATCTTGATGTTATTGATTTGATTGTTCTGAGGAGGTGTTGTTTGTTGCACAGTTGATTGAATTTTGGCAATGTGATTGTTGTTTGGTCTAGGAGCACTTAGGACCACCTTAGCATCTACCACACCATCATTTTTTATGTTCTTTTTCTTAGCCCAAACATGAGGCTTGTCATTTGAAATAGTTGATGGGCGATTGTCTTTATAAGCTTGAGTATTTCCCCGTGAGATTAGAGCTCTCTCGATGTTAAGGGCTCTAGGGACAAGCTCATCATAAGATGTGATGAATTTCATTTCAAGTGGAAGGATAGATTTGGATTGAGATTTTCTATGATGATTCCCACTTGTTGTTCATCAGGAAGAGGCCACTTGCTCTTACTAGCTCTTTGTCTCCAATGTTGCAAGAAATTAGCAAAAGATTCTTCTTTGTTTTGTCTAAGAGTGTACAACTCTTTTAAGCTTATGTCCATGTCTAAGTTAAAGGAGAAGTGATTGATGAATTTATCGGTAATCTCTTGGAAGGTTTTGATGCTGGGAGGTAGGTGGGAAAACCAATCCATGACAGGACCTATTAAACTTTGAGGGAAGAGGCGCATTAAATAAGAATCATTGTAGGTCACCTCCATACACATGATGTTAAATTCATTGACATGATCCATAGGAATTCCTCTCCCTTTATATTTATCGAATTTGGGGGTTTCAAAGCCTAGAGGGAATGGTACCATTATGATGTTTTGATCAAATGGATATGGACATAGATTCTGTATATGGGGCTTCTTTGTCTTTCCCATTCGAAGATCCTGCATTTCTTGGGACAACACCTTAAACTACGATGCTAGATTATCTTGAGGGTTTGGTGGAGGAATGTAGGTTGGGATGATGGATAAGTTGTATGTGGTATTTTGATATGATGATGTGTTGTATGGGGTGTATGGTGGCATGAGATTTTGTGAAGGTGATTAAGGTGTTGATGTATATGTTCCCAATGCATTTGTATAGACGATGTTCTGTTGAGGATTATAGTAGGAACTTGGTTGTTGTTGTTGTTGGGCATACTGTTGAGCTAGTAAGGCTTGTTGTTGTTGTTGTACTACTAAGGCTTGCTGTTGGACCTGCTATTGTTGTTGTGCTGCTAAGGTTGGTTGATGGACTTGATGTTGTTGTTGGGCTAAGGCTGCTTGATGGGCTTGATGTTGTTGCTGGGCTAAGGCTTCTTGTTGTGCCGCTAAGGTTGCTTGTTGTGTTGTTAAGGCTACTTTCTGTTGTTGTTGCTATTGTTGTGCTATTAGGGCTGCTTCTTCTTCTTCTTCTTCTTGTATGGATTGCTAATATGCTTGTTGTGCTTGTTGTAAAGCTAAGGTATGCACTTGTAATGTAGGATTAGTTGGTTGTTGGGAAATTTGTGATGGATTATGGGTGTTGATGTTTTGAGTGGGTAGCGGATTGGTGATGAGAAGTTGGGGGTTTCCTTGGTTTAACATTCCTTGTAAGATGGTGGATTAAGGTGGAGGAATGTAGGTTTGAGGCCCCATTTGATTTTGTATGATGAAGGGCATCGTGGAGAAAGATGAGGATGGTTCCATTAGATTTTGTGATGGTAATGACACACTAGGACCTTGAGTACATTGATTAGAAATATTCCCTTGTCCCATGTCTTGAGGATTTCCTTGTGTTAGGGATGTAGACATGGTATTACCTAGGTTGATGGGATTCATGATCAAGGGATTGTTTCGAGATGGGATGATAATGGATGGGATGGATATGTTTTGTGAAACCAATGGTATGGATGAACCAGTTAGAGGATTAGATAAAGATTTCCCTACTTGCATTAAGGGTTGACTCTATGGTATGGTGTTGGCATGTCCTTGTGTGCTGTTTTAAGACACTTGGTCCACACTGCTTTGTGTGATGGTGGGCACACTTTTGGTACTCATGGGTATGGATAAAGAGGGGTGTCCTCGATATGTGGAGGTTGTTGTGGAGTAATGAAGTTCAAGGGGTTTATATGGTTTTTTGGGATCCTCGAGAACGAGAGGAGTGCCAAATGTTGGTGTCCAAGTGGTTTTTTGGGATGGAGGATTGGTATTGAGGGTACCCACAAGTGTGCTTCTTTCAAATGGAAGAGTTAGACCAAAGTCCTTGGAAAGACTAGTTGCAAGACTAGGAGTGGATGTTTGATTTATCCCTAGTGATGGAGTTGTGAAGCCTTGTGTCAAATTTGGTGCAACAAATGACATGGAAATTGGAGTTATGTTTTCAAAGGCTTGGTGTTCCATGATTTCCTTCCTAGTAAGTTCGAATGGATTATTCGTGATGTCTTCTATCTCATATGGTCTTGATGGAGATGATGGTTGTTGTGATGGGGTAGCTTGACTTCTCAGATCAAATTCTAGAGGATTTGTATCACTTGAGGTAAATGTGACTTTGGTTTTCTCCATTATTCTCTTGTGCTGTGATCTTGTCTTTACCATAAATTTTGGGTCACCTATGGGAGAGCTGTGTTGAGATTTGTAATGTTTGAACTCTCTAGTTGACTCAAATCTAGGTAAAAGGGACACTCTAAGTCTTTTTGGAGCAATGATGATAATGGGGGATGAAAAGGTGGATGATGTGGAGAGTGATCTTTGCCAATGTTTTGGGACAACACTTTTGACTTAAGTTTGATGTTTTGATGTTAGGATAAATGATGTTTATGAACTTGAGAATCTTTAGGGTAGACTCGTTACCTTCAATATAAACTAGTTCAAAGATGATAACTAACTTAACTAAGTGCATGGAAAAGGATACATTTCACATATAAAGTAGCTAAGTCAGGGGTTGGTTTGATAGATGTTTAACTCAAAAGGTGTTGGTGTATTCAATTTTTTTTCAAAGTTTGGTGAAGTGAAGGATGAAATTTGATGAAGGGGTGAATGAAGTGCTTGACCCAATGTTGAATTAAAGTGAACCTTTGTTTGATAAGACCAAGGTAGTGAGAAACATGCTAGACCTCTAAAGTTTTCAAATCCTAAAGACCCAATGTTTTAGATAAGTTCGTTATCCTAGAAAATACCTGGGTTTTGACCAAAAAAGAACATATACAATTCTGGATTGTTCCTTGAAGCATGTTTGTAAAAGTAGTATAACAACTTGGTTCTATTTTGGTGAAGTGTTGCAAGATGTTTTTTGAGATATTTCAGAGTAAGATGCCTAAGTTTGAAATGACAACCTGTAGACCTTCTCTTGGGAATTCTAATTTTGCATGAGATCATTTAGAGAAGTCTAAGTCTATGGAATAAAAGAGGATGTTTATTGCCATGCGGGTGGTGGTAATATGGGTCTTCTAGCCTCAATATCAGTTTGTTCCTCTTCTTCGTCTAAGATATTTGTGGCGTTTCTCCATTGAGTGGGTGTTTATTTTGTTTCAAAAGTGAAACTTCTGAAACTACTAATTATATTGGTTTGTTCTCCTTCAATGAGTTCAAAGTTTGGTTGAATAATAGTAGGTGTAAGATTAGGTTGTTCAATAGGAGCAATCGGTCTCCAAATGGTCATGTGGGATTCTATTTTTCAAGTTTATCTTGCTTAAGTGAGTTTATTTTACCAAAAACACTTGTCTTGATTATGTTTTCAAACTAAATGTCTATGTCAAAAACATCATAAATTTCACCATGTCCATTTTGTGAAAATCATAAGGTTGAAGGAATAGTTGCTTATGTTGACTTTGGAAAATATGGATGGAGATATAAGTCAAAATATTTAGAAATCTCTAAGGATAGAAATCCTTAGGACAAGCATTAATATGAAGGATTTTTTAAAAGGTATCCATATTTAGACCAAAGGGTTTGAAATTTTGAGGAAGATTGTGAATGTTTGTTTGCAACATTTTGGAACCAAGCAAAGTATCCAACCGACTTACAATCATTTACCACCTAGGTTGAATTTCCATAGTTGTTGAGTCCCCACTCAAATTTCTCCAAATACTAAGACAATTTGAATAGTTAGAGATTTGGCGACATTGGCTCCCCTCCACGACACACACTTCTCGAGACCACCAAATCTCAAAATCCTAAAGATCTAAAGATCCTAAGGATTTTTCTGTTTCAACAATGAATAGTACAAATGTGGGGCAGCTTCAGAATGACCGTTCTTGCACTAACAAGCATTAAGGATTTTGGCTTCTAAACAATGGTTCTTAGTAACAAACTAAGAACACCCAGCCATATACACACTCGCTTTGCCACTTAAGGTTCTTACTACCATTCCCGTTCCACTTAAGGCATGGTACTAGGTGCAGTATGTTATATAGTCTAGGATAAAAGGTACTTTCTCATGATTTCCCAACCCTTAATATAGCCCTCCGATAAACATGCTTGCAAGAACTTTCCTATGAGTTTCCCATTGTAGGGTGTGTCTCATAGTAAGTCCTCTCTTAAGGGTGACACAAAGCATAAAGAGGTACTTAAATATTTCTCTTCACCCAAGATCGCACAAAGTGCGATGGGATTGGATACATACTATAAGTACACACAAACAACAAAGTACACTTGGAGTGTTTCTCTTCACCCAAGACCACACAAAGTGCAAGGGGATTGGATAAACACTACAAGTGTGTCATAGCCAAGCAAGAACTCATTCATTTTAACCTCTAAAGCTAAGATGGATTCATTTTATGCACCAAATGAAATGTTAAGTTTTCTTGTTCAATTTTAAACCCAAAATACAATGATGAAATGAGGGTTCAATTTTAGTCCTGTTTGAGTGTTCTTTTTAAACAAAAATGAAAATTAGTGAGGTCCTAAAGAGTAAAATGAAAAGCATAAGAAATTGGGTTATAATTGCCCCAAAGCATGAAAAGATTGTTACAATTATAATATTTTAGGATGATAATGCTTCTTCACTTCAAACTTTAACATCCAATCTACAAAACCCAATTAGCCTAAAAACCAAAACAACGTTAGAGGCATGATAGTGATCAGATAAAGTAAAAAAATTAAGACACATGCTAAAAATTGATCTTCATTTTTCTTACCACATAAGGGCCTCGTTGTTCATGATAGCATTGCTATAAGTCATTTGGGTGTCACTCTGGCGAATTTGGGCGACGCTCTGTGGAAAAACAATGGCGATGATAGCATTGCTATTTGGGGAGCATCACCGTTTATAGATCTTTGATACCTCTAACAAGTATTAGCATCACCATTTGTTTAATCAACATTGGGATATTAAATAGGTGTCACCGTTTCTAATGATGATAGCATCACTATATGGCGATGCCTAGCAAAGGTGTCATTGAAATTGTTTGGGCATCGCTGTATCTTGCAAAAAATAGAAAGAATGGAATTTGAGATAGAAATTGATTAAATTTGATCAAATTTTCCCTCCTTCTAGTGCCAAAATGTGATGGACGAATTAGTATGGGTTGATTAAACTTGATCCATGAAGAATCGAAGCATAAAAAAGCCACTAATGCCCAATCTAAATAGGATCAATCAAATTGAAGTTAAACTAGACATTCATTAAAACAAAGCATTCTAAACTATGAAAGCATTAAAATGTCTACTCTAATCCATTCAAAAATTATCCCATTTTGGGAGTGGTGTCACATTGATGTGGAACAACAACCCTTTCCCAATCCTGTGGATTAGTGAGCTTGTTCCAGTCAGTTTTATTGAAGAAAACTGATGGAACAATTGTGAGATGTGTATGAAAACATGATTTTAATCTAAATGAGCATGATACAAAAGCTAATCTAACATGATTTATACTAAAATGATTCATATATACAAGTGATAAGCTAATCTAAATGAGATTTAAACTAAAAAAATTTAAACCTTAGTTATCTAATTAGCTAAATGGATGCATTATGGAAGCCATTAATGGAAGCTATGTTATTATGCAACTAATTCAAACTAAAATATGCTAAATGTGAGCTAAATATGAGTGTGAGTGTGAGTGAATTAAAAAAAAAAAAGTTTTCTTTTTGAAAGATGATCCATTTGTCTCCAAATAGTGACCTATTTATAGTAAAGCAAATGAGAAATGGAGGGTTGAGATTGGAAAAGCTAATCAACAGTCAATGATGGAGGAAATTGGATGCATGGATCATGGATTCTAATCAATGGATGAGAATGCAAGATGAGATTTAATCAAGGGTTCTCATTCCTTCAAACAAGCACACCTTTGACCTATACAAGAGGTCACAAGTTAACTTACACAAGAAGTCACAAGTTAACTTGCACATGAAGCTAAGTGAGTTTGTTATGAAAAGGAATATTCCCCTTTTTCAAATGAGTGAGGAGAAAAGAATGCTATTTGGAATATTCATGGGTGAGGAAAAAAAATTAGTTAATTAAAACCAAATTAAATTGTGCAAAGGAATATTCTATGGGAATATTCCCCATTTGGAGGGATGTACAAAGGAGGAATATTCCCTTGGAATATCCCCTTGCAAGTGGGGGGGGGGAAATTAGATTAATTAGATAATTGATAATTAAACAAGAGTTTAATCATGCAATTAGGGGAATTAGAATAATTAGATGATATTTATTAAATTACTTAATTCAATGAAAAGGGGGATAGTGATATGATATTTAATTAAATAACTTAGGGTTATTTAATAAGAAGATTTAGGGATTTAAATTAAATAGTTTGATGTATTTAATTTAATAGGACGAAGTGTTAGCATGAAAGGGGGTGAATTAACCTGATTTGATAAATTAGGTTAATAGGTGAAGATGATGCCATTAATTAATTAGCTAGGCTAGTTTAATCAATTAAGCGAAAAGAGGATGGGCTTGAGGATAAAATGATGTTAGTATACCCGATTCGAGTGTATGATATCATTTAGTACATTTTTAGTGTCTACAAGGAAAAATAAAACCATAAAAGTTCCCATAAAATAATTTATTCCATCTTTCATGGATTTTAAAAAACAAGTGTTTCCATGAAATTTCCAACTAGACTAGGAGATTGTGCTTAGGAAAAATATTCAATCTTGAAAATTTGAATCACATTGAGGCTTCCTAATGTAGTGAGATACCAAAAACACCAAAAAAAACTAGAACTAAAAATAAAACTAAACATATTTTTGGGTGATACAAGATTTCCTATGGACCCAGATGTTCCTGTATCACTTTCTCTTTATTTAAAATGCATCTCCCACCTGTTGCAACTTTGTATTTGTTGTTTGATACACTAGAATAACCTAGGACACTTACAATAAAAAAATTAGAACAAGAAACAACCTAAAATACATCTTGCAATTATGCATATATAACATTCTAATTGTAATTTAATCTCATAGGCTAGTAGAATAGTACAATCAACATTCAAGTCCATACATTCACCCTCTACAATCACTTTTTTAACTTGGAAAGACAATGAAGGTATCTGATTGAATCGTCATTATTTCATAATGGAGAAGGATTAGACCCTAATGGAACTCATAACCCCTAGCTAAGGAATCCCTTCATGATAATGAAAAGGCTGATAGTGATAAAAACATATTGAAAAGAAAATCATATTATTTGGTCTTTCTAAAGAGGATAGTGGTATTGGTGGATAAAAGTAGAGTTATAACTATGTATACCAGAGAGTAGACATAATCATTATACAAAGTATAACATGACAGTGAGGTAGGAAAGAGGACAAAGCATGGATTTCAATATGTAGTGAGGATAGTTATGGCTTCATGATCGTGATCAAGATAAAGAAGTATAAAGGATCATGAAGAGGAGTAATAAGGTTTACAGGTTGGTGATAGTTAAGGACATAGATGTTAAAGGGAAGTCCAAGATGCATAGTGCCATCAAAGAATGGCAGGGATAAGGGTATTGTGCAAAGAATTTGAGGAAGTCACACTCATAGAATTTAGTGGCTGGACACTGACTATAAAACTTAGAAAGAGGACAATCACTTTGAATAGAATGAAGATAGTCAACTTATAATAAAAAGGATAGGGTTTTGAGGATGATCAATTAAGTGAAGGGACAATCATTTCAAAAGAGGATGATCAATTCCATGATGAATGATGATAGTTCTTATGAAGGAAAACACAATCATCTTTGTTGCAAGTATGTGCATTTTTCCTTTTCCGTTGATGTCAAAGGGGGAGAGAGTAATGTGAAAAATATCTAAGAAGGAGAGAGAGAGAAATGTGAAAATTGTTTAGTTGAGATATTATTGAGTTAATTGTGTAAGGGGGAGAAAGTAAAGAAAATAGTATTGAGGATCAGAGTTATTGTGTCTATTGTTGATGGTTTTTCACATCATGTGTTGCCATTAATGACAAAGGGGGAGATTGTTGCAAGTATGTGTAGTTGGTGTGGTCATTGATGTCAATAAGCCTTGGTGTTGTCGTTGGTTTCAATTGTGTGAGGAGTTTGTTGCAAGGATGTGTATTTGGTATTGAGTTGGTGTTGCCTTTGATTATGCTTTGATTGGTTGCATTATGTTGTCATTAGTAAGCTAATAGTGTTGACCTCTAGTGATTTTTTTGACGAGATTTTGTTTATGGATGTATGGTTGAGTTGTTATGTTGCAGTTGGCTTGGTGGTGATGAGGAAGTACTAAATATGTTGATGATGTGTTTCCGGTGCTTGGTTTCCAAGTGCTTTTGAGAAAATTGTATAAAAAGATGAAATAATGTATTGTTGTGTGTTCTGTATTGTAGAGTAGTGTTATAGTTTTTCTCCACAATTCTTTTGGGTTGAAGATCTTCTTGTGCAGTTTAGATATGTTGATCAGAGGTGTTCAAAGGTGTTACATTTAAAATTTTGTGTGTTGGATTACTGTGCAGAAGAAGTTTTTTTCACCAGTGTGTGAACTGTGTATTGCAAAGGTGTTTGGGAGAAATATTCTTGCTCTGCATTTCTTCGCAGAGTGGTTTCACATCTTGTAGATCTAAACTGGTGTTGATAGTGTTTGTATCTTTCTTAAGATGAAGTTGTTTGTGTTTTGTCACTTTGGAAGTAGGTTTATTGAGTTGTAGTGTATGACAGTTGTTTGAGTGTATTGGGTGTGTACATTCTTCAAGTGAAAGTTGTTGCAAAGGAATTTTTTGGATTTCAAGGTGTTTGTGGAATATTCTAGATTGCATTAAAGTGCTATGTGGTGTTCGTGAGTCATCTTTGGATTTGAGGAAGTGCGTGCTTAAGTGTTAATGGTGTTAACATAGGTTCGATTGACCTTGGGTGTTTACACTACTTGAAAAGTTGCTTTGATGTTTATGGAAGTGTGGCGTGGGGTGTATGAGTGGATTTAGGTCATAGCTAAGGTGTGTTGTGGTCTTCCTTCATTCCTTTCCACTATGGGAATGTTTTGGTGCTGAAATAATTTGAATTTGCACGGTTGAGGTGCATAGCCGACCTTGGAGAATGCTTTCAAGGTTGAAGATGATATAAATATGAGTTGAGTTGTTGAAGGATGATAAGTTAGATGAATATGATGTGAATGATGCAAATTATAGTTGTAGGGTGCGAATTTGAGAAGTACAGTGTGAGCTTTGATGTGTTAGATTATTGAATGCAGTGAGCAGAAGGTGTCTACAATTCTTCAAAAAGACCGAGAAGGTGTTGATGATGTTGTGGTGGATTTTTCTGTTGCTTTGAGATGGATTTCTCATTGCAACACTCTTCTCTATCTTCTTTTCTATTTTGGCAGTGAGCCTTTGGTAGTGAGCATTTCTTTATTTTGGGTGGTAAGCCCTATTGTATTCAGTGTTGATATTACTTTATATTGTGAGTTAATCCTCACTATGGTTTTTCCCATCTTGGGTTTTCTATGTAAATTTGGTGTTCCTTTGTGTATGGTGTTGATTTGGTTATGCTTTTGTTATTTTCTTTCATGATAAATCATTCTAACAAATTAAGGGTTATTTGGATTAATATGGATCTGAATGTTTGTGAGGGTTTTGAAGTTTTAAGGTACACTTGAGTTAGCCTAGTGAAACAATGGACAATAGGATTTTTGGGGAGTTGAAATTTGGATTTCCCCCAAATGATTGTTAGATAGACCTATTCTCCTTTATTTCATTAGGAAATGAGATCCAAATAATGAAATGACTAACAAAATTGAGGAAAATCAAGTCAAAGTGTGAAACAACTAATTCCTTTTCTTGCAAGGATGAGGGTCTTGATTAAACAACACTTTGGGGAGAAAGATTAAAAATAGCAAACTAACTCCAAAATGCAATCTACAAATTGCATCTAATAGATTAAGCTCAATTCTGATGGAACTAGAGATCAAATTACAAATTTGAGATAGGAAAAATGATGTACACCAATCACCAAAAATGATTTTTCAAAGCCATTTGAGGACTCATTCACCCTATGGCGAATGGGTCTTGGCTAGGGCTCTATAAAAATGGTTTCTAGCTTCTCTTCTCCTGTGTCTACACTCCCAAATCCACGATTTTCACAGTCAGACAACTGAAAATATATCTTGTAGGCAAGTTTTTGTGAAATTGCAACAATGGTGACAAGAAATGCAACTTTGAAAATTTTGCAATTTTTCTCTTGAAGAGATATTCCACCTAAATCTGCAAACACAAATGAAGAGGGAAATTTTTTTTGTTGTTGGTAAATGGGGGTTTTCCTTGGTCAAACCTTGTTTTGGTAATTAAAACTTCTAATGAAACAATGAAACTTGAAAGAATGATGAAAGAACAAAGAAATGTCACAACTCACCAAACCATTGAATGAACCTTGGAATGTAGATCTGTAACTTGCATGAAATGACCTCAATGGATGTGGATCTTGATCTTGAAAATTGATTTGAAACAATGCCTTTGAATGCTTGAATGGATCTTGAAAACTACATCAACATATTAGCTCAAATAACATGCATGATACAAGAATACTTTGACATGATAATGAGATCTTGATTTATGCAATAATTCTCCAATAAATCTGCTCTTGAATACCTTGAAATTCTCTTGAACTCATAAAATTGTTATAGGAATGCTCACTTGAATGTTTCTCTAGGATGAAACATAGTGAAATGACATTGTATTTATAGGTATGTAACATTAATTTCCCAAAATTCAAATAACACAAGATGACATGTGAATATACATTTGAAATCATTGAAATACTGCCAAAAACATAATAAAAATTTAGGTCCTAGGTCACTTACCTAGGACACACATTCTCCAATGATAAATGTTATGTTATGGAATTAGTGAATGTTGAGTTTTCCTCTTCAAAAATTGCAATTAATTAGGCTTGGATTTGAATTAAAGGGGTCAATTAAGGAATTTAATTAACTTCAATTAATTAATGAAGCCCTAGATGAGTGTGAAAATGTAAATAAATACACTTTACAACACCACATTTAGGCACAATTAAGTCCATTTTATTTAATAGGGCCCTAAAATTAATGTGAATATGTAAAATACATATCACAACACTAAATTAAGGCATAATTTAGTTCCTTTTAATATTAATTCCAAAATTAAGTGTTGAAAAGGGATAATTTTTCCTACACTACATTTAGACCCCACTTTAGTGAGAGGATGACCCTACATCAAAATCATACTAAAGTAGGCATTCAAGACACATATGTAGGAAACAATGACAAAGATACTCAATCATACAACATCAAAGCCTAGAAGAAAGGGAGGCAGATCAAGCTTCGACTATTTTTCCAACTCAATGTGGATCAAGTCTAGGTTGTTTGTCTAGGAACATTCACAAGTAGAATTCGATGTCCACTATGCAAACAATGCACACACTCACTCCGGGCTAATGGAACCTCAAAATGTCCACTAGCTGAGCCCCCAATGAGTGGAAAATGAGAGAATTTTATTAGGTTCCCATACCATATCAAATCTATCCTCCTGACAACTTCAATAAGGCACCACAACATGAAACTTTGAGCTTCACAAGGCCTAACAAGATACGTTGTGTTAAGCACTCATGAACAAGGGAAAGGCTCTACTAGAAAGCAAGGTGTGTTATGCTTAGTGGACTTGAAGGGAGGGGTTCAAGCTTCACAAGGTTAACAAGTTGTATTATGCTTAACACTTATGAACAAGGTGTTAGGGTTCAGGTAGATCAGGGCATTAAACATTAACAATTATATGTAGATTAAAAACCCAAAAATAATAATGAAGAATAACACAAGAGAGATCAACACAAAATTTTAACATGGTTCACCCAATATGGGCTACATCCACAAAAACTCAACCTCCCAATGATTTTATCATCTAGTGTAAAATAGATTACAATCTCGCAAATGACACACCCCATAACTTACATCCCATCTGCTTATAACAAGATTTTTGGAAGCTTCTAGAATTAGGGTTTTACAAAGTCTTTTTTTTATTTGACGTGTTAATAGGAAAACCTTGACGTGTTAGTGGGAAAACCTTAATGTGTTAATAGGAAAAAAAATTCAGGGGCTGCACCCTTGAACCCCTACTATTAGGGGTTTCTGCCCTCGAACCCCTACTATCGGGGGTTACTGCCCCCGAATCCCCACTGTTGGGGGTTGTTTCCCTCGAACCCTCGCTCGAGGCTTAGCCTGACCTGAATCTTTATGAGGATATGTTATGAGTGTAAAATATTTGCATGATCAATCACCACATACCAAAAATCTCCCACTTGGAGACTAATCAAGCTCCACACCAAACAATCTCCCAGTTGGATACTGACCAGGCTCCACACCAAACAATCTCCCACTTGGAGACTGATCCTAGATGACATCACTACACTTGTAGCTCCCATTGGATTATAGGTTTGGTTGGTTTCTTATATCCACCATTACCAGCCATGAAGGCCAATAGAAATTGATGAGGAAATCAGTTTCTCCTATGTAACTACCTTTGTGAACATATCTATAGGATTCTCACTCAAGTGTGAATTTTCTCCAACTTCAATTGTCCATCCTCTAAAATTGACCAGATGAAGTGGTATTTGAGTTGTATGTGCTTAGTTTTTGAATGCAGAGCTGAATTCTTAGCAAGATGAATGGAACTCTAGCTATTAGTGTACAACAGGACCTATCTTCTTGTTGTTGTCCCAATTCCTCTAGAAAATGTTGTAACAAAATCATATCCTTGCTAGCTTTCATAGCAGCAACATACTCAGCTTTAGTGGTTGAAAGTGCAACAACCTTTTACAGTCTTGAAATCCAACTGATTGTAGTACCTCCTACAGTAAAAACATACCTTGTTGTACTCCTCATGCTATCAATATCACCCACTAGATCAGAGTCGACATATCCTTTTAGAGTAGAATTTTTTCCTCCAAAATATAGTTTCTTTGATGTAGTACCTCTCAAATATTAAAGAATCCATTTTTACTGCATTCCAATGTTCCATTCCTAGATTTCTCATATACCTACTCATGACTTCCACTACATGTGCAATATCTGGCCTTGTGCATACCATTGCATACATCAAACTACCAACTGGTGATGCATATGGTATCTTAGACATTTTTTCTTCCCCCTCTTGTGTCTTTGGAAACATCTCCTTAGTCATCTTAAAATGACTAGGCAAAGGTGTACTAAATACTTTTTCATTCTGCATGTTAAACCTTTACATCACCTTCTCTACATAATCACTTTGAGACAAGAATAATTTTCTATTTGTCATATCTTGTTGATCCTCATACCAAGGATTTGTTTTGTTGCACCCAAATCCTTCATAGCAAATGAATTTGTTAATTTTTGCTTAAGTTCATTAATATGCTGCATGTTAGGCTCAACAACAAGCATGTCATCAACACAAAGTAACAGGATAATATAGCTGCCATAATCCAATTTCTTAAAATAAACACAATAATCATAATGACATCTTTTGTAACCTTGTTTAGCCATAAAATAATCAAATTTAAAATACCATTTCTGAGGATCTTGCTTAAGGCCATACAAACTTTTCTTTAACCTGCACATAAATTCCTCCTTACCCTTGATCTCATATCCCTGTGGTTGCTACATGTATATTTCCTCTTCCAAATTCCCATGGAGAAACGTTGTTTTCACATCTAGCTGTTCAAGATGCAAGTCTTCCACAACCACAAGACTTAGAATAGTTCTAATAGAAGTCATCTTTACAATCAGAGAAAATATTTCATCAAAATCTATACCTTTTTTTTGTGCAAAACCTTTTACCATGAGTTTGGCCTTATATATTTTCTTGCCTCCATCTTCTTCCTTCAACTTGTAAACCCATTTATTTGACAATGCTCTTTTACCTGCAAGCAATTAGACTAAGTCCCAAGTCTGATTTTGTAGCAAGGAATCCATTTCCTCTTTCATTCCTAGCTCCCACTAATTTTTGGTATCTACTTGCATTGCTTCTTCATAACCTCTAGGTTCACCAAAATTAGTTAATAATATAGAATATAATGATGGAGAAAATATTTCTAGAGGTCTAGTTATCCTTGTAGAACATCCAACACTTGCAGGAGTCTGTGGGATAACTTGTTGTTGCTAAGCATCAGCTACCACTGGCATTTTATTTTCTAGAATCTCATCGAGCACCACATATTCCTTTTTGGCTTGTTCATGCTTCTTTTCCTATAGCTGATCCTTCTACATGACCTTCTCATTGAATATAACATCTCTGCTTCTAATGATTTTATGATTTTCATAATCCCATAACTGATAACCAAATTCATCTACTCCATATCCAATGAAGATACATTTTTTAGACTTAGCCTCAAGATTGGTTCTATTTTCAATATCAACATGGACAAAATCTTCACAACCAAAGGTTTTAAAAAATGAATAGTTTACCTTTTTACCCATCCATGCCTCTTCTAGAATGCCACCATCCAAAGGATTTGAAGGTCCCCTGTTTATTAAATAAACAATGGTATGTACAACATCTGCCCAAAAGTGTAAGGGTAGTCCAACATGCAATCTCATGCTCCTTGCACGCTCCATAATGGTCCTATTCATCCTTTCAGACACACCATTTTCTTGTGGGTTTCCAGGAACCATTTTTCGCCTACAAATTCCATTGTATGAATAGTAATTTTCAAATTCTCTACTGCAATACTCGCCTCCATTATCAGATCTGAGGCACTGAACAAATTTTTTCCTATCTCATTCTCAACTAAATATTTCCACTTTTTAAAAGTTTTAAATACTTTTTTTTTTTTTTTAAGGAAATACACCCATGTTTTCCTAGTTGCATCATCAATAAAAGTAACATAATGGCAAGAGCCACCAAGAGAAGATACCTGAGCTGGTCCCCATACATCTGAGTGTACAAGCTCTAATTTCTCACTCTTCTTCTCTTTCCCAACTTTGAGAAATCAGACTCTTCTGTTTTCCGTAAACACATTTTTTTGTAGAACTCCATGTCAATCTACTTCAGACGTGGTAGCAAATTTCTCGAGTGAAGGATCTTCATCCCTTTCTCACTCATGTTCCCAAGTCTTTGGTGCCACAATTCTATTTTTGTCCCTTTAGCAAGTGCTATAACTGTCTCAGTAGCAACTGTTTCTGTGGCAACTAAGGTAGAATAAGTATTACCAGTACACAAATACAATGTGCCTACCTTTTCAACTTTAGCTACTACCAATGCACCTTTAGTGACCTTCCAGACTTTGTTTGAAAAGGTAACTATGTGGCCTTCACTACCAAGTTGTCTTGCAAAAATTAAATTCCTTCTCAAATTTGGAACGTGCCTTACCTCTTGTAGCAACCATTCATCTCCATTCTAAAAATTGAATTTTATCTTTCCTTTTCCAATAATCTGACAAGGTTCATCATCACCCAAATATACCTGTCCAAAATCACCTTGAACATAATCTACAAAATATTTCCTATGGGGGGTGGCATGGAATGAAGCCCTTGAATCTATTACCCAGGAATCATTAACATTATCTAAACATAGAATTAAAGCATTTTTCAATTTATTACTTGCAACATTAGCTTCCTTTTGGCCATCATGTTGTCCATCTCCTTGTTTTCGCTTTCAATACCAACAATCCTTCTTCAATTGTCCTGGATTTCCACAGTGCCAACAATCCATTCTTCCTCTGGATTTAGATCTACCTTTCTTCGACTTCCCTTGTGGCTTCCCACAATTTGTTGGGAGTTTTCCTCTCTCCTTTGTTCTTCCCTTGTTCTCTATAGTTAAAGCATTACCCGATGTTGAAGTCTCACCTGTGCTTTTACATCACATTTCCTCACTAAGGATAATACCAACAACATCATCAAATTTCAATGTATTTGAACTAGAGACAAAGTTACTTACAACCATTACCAAGCTATTCCAACTTTCTGGCAAAGAACATAAAACCAAGAGAGCCCTCACCTCTTCATCAAAATTCACTTTTACAAAAGTTAACTGACTGATAATCATATTAAACTCATTTAAATGATTTATCATAGATCCACCTTCAATCATTTTCAGAATAAACAAATGTTTCATGAGAAATACCTTATTTGAGGTTGAGGGTTTCTCATACAATTTATCCAAAGCTTCCATAAGATCTGCTATTATCTTTGCTTCTATTATATTGAATGCCACAGATGGTGCTAGACACAACTGAATGGTTCCTAGTTCCTTTCTATCTAGAATCTCCCACTCTTCATTAGACATTGTAGCCTCTTTCTTTGCTTTTCCTTGCAATGGCCACCATAGATCCTTTTGATACAAATAATCTTCCATATGCATCTTCCATAATTGATAATTCTAGCCATTGAACTTCATAACCTTGAATTTTCATTCTTCCATTGCTCCCACTCAAATCTATAGGTTTCCTTCCAATTAATTGAAATACACACGGCTCTAATACCAATTGTTAGGGTTCAGGAAAATCAAAGCAATAAACATTAATAATTTTATGTAGATTAAATAACCCAGAAATAACAATGAAGAGTAACACAAGAGAGATCAACAAATTTTTTTAATGTGGTTAATCCAATATGGGCTACATCCACAAAAAATCAGCCACCCAATGATTTTATTATCCAGTGCAAAACAGATTACAATCTCACAAATGACACACCCCACAACTTACATCCCATCTACTTATAACAAGATTTTTGGAAGCTTCTAGAATTAGGGTTTTACAATTGTTTTTCGTTTGACGTGTTAACAAGAAAACACTGATGTGTTAGCAGGAAAACCTTGACGTGTTAGCAAGAAAAAATTGATGTGTTAATGAGAAAAAAAATAGGGGCTGCACTCTCAAACCCCTGCTATTGGGGGCTGTTGCCCCTGAACCCCCATCATTGGGGGCTGCCACCCATTCACCCTCACTATCGAGGGTTGCCACCTCTAAACCCTTGCTATCAAGGGCTACCACCCTTGAACCCCTACTTGGGGCCTGACCCAACCCGAAACCCCAGCGAGAATATGTTACGAGTGTATAGTATTTGCATGATCAATCACCACATACCGAAAAAGGGTTGTGGGTAAAGGTTTTTTCAAGGGGATCTTCTTAGGGATTATCGTGCCTAATGTCTCCAAGAGAAGACAAATCAAGAGTAAAAGATTCACAACTTATGGAATGCAATGCGTAGCATCACTACTAAGAGGAAATTCATACGCTAAGAAATATCATGCTCTTGGAGGACATCAAACCCAATGACACCACCAAGAAAAGGACACATCACAAGAAGGAAGAAAATGACACAAAGAAACATGAGTGTCAATGTATGCCCCTACTTTAAAGAAATTTATAACACCATTACTATGAGAAATTACCTTTAAAGTAGCCAATGAAGAAGACATGCGAGCTTATTCAGAAAGTCCTATGCTAAGTCATATGTTGCCAAATGAAACTACATTATGAAAAAGAGGAAGGGGTTGCCCCCAAAATAAAAAAAACATAAGAGATCTACATATTCAAGTCATTATATCTTTGCTACAATGTGATTATAGAGATCAGAAACGTCATCATTCCCCAAATACTTGTAGAATAAGAAGAATGACACATAGAGAGCGAAAACAAAGAAAAATCTTTCATGTCAGCATGAAACATACCTAATTTTCTTGATGCCTTGCACCATCTCGAAAAAGAAAACACAAGGCAAATGAAAAGATAAAGGTTTACGCCATAGGGAAGAATGTAGATACAAATAGAGGAATGCACATAAAGAGAGATATACATCAAACATAACAGTACGAGGGAGATCACATTACACACATGCAATCACACAAAGAACATGCAAAAGAAAATAAAGCAAAATACTAGTAAGGCACATGTGAGTCAACCTATAGCAAGTTGTTCGCATCCCAATCTTGTTTAATGTATGTGGGAGGTAGAAAACTAGCTAAAGGGACAACATCAAGTTCCGAACTAGGACAAGCACCAAGTTCAACACTCTTAGTAGGAGGATAATCGTTTAAGCTCATAGAAGATGAAAACATTAGATTTAGCTCATTATGCAATTGTTCATCAATTTTAGCAATTTCAATATCATTATCCAGATTAATCACAATGGGAGGTCTAATGAAAATATCCATAGAAGTTTGTTTTGTTGCAACAAGGGTGGAGAGGTATCATGTATTGCTTCATACAAGTTTGGATTTTGATTTTCTACATTATTCTTTTCTTCTTTTGCTTGTAACGAATGAGCAATAACACGATGTCTATTCTTATGCTCTTTAGCATTTTGGTTTCTTTTCATGTGGTTCTCAAGTTGTGTTTGTGTAGAAGTGGGTTTATCAACCATAGGTTTCTTTTCTTCTCTTAGGGGAGGAACAAAAGGAACCATGGGAGGTTGTTCAACCACTTTCTCTTTAGCTTTGTAAACTTGTTTGACTTTAGGAGGCACAACAGGATTTTTTTGGTTATCTCATGGTCTCTTATATGAAATGGGTAAAGGATTTGTCATAGGCTGATCTTGGATATTTGGAAGGGATTTTTGTTCAAGGATAGGTGGATCAATCATGTGTTGAGGCATATTGCTAAGGGATAATTATGATATGCACTTTTCCTTAAAATTTTGATAGGATTTGAAAAGGAAGTCCTCACAGGGTCTAATAGGTTCAATAGGCTCCGGACAAAAGAAATCCAATGAGAAGTTCCCATGAGAAGACACATGATTAAAGCTAATATGATGCACAATAAACATCTCATTACCAAATGGAAACTTTAAGAATTTATGCACAAATGACGGGATGAAATTCATGGAATGAAGCCATGGATAGCCTAACTTCACACAAAATTGGTCCAATGATGGGATGATGGTGAATGAGACATTTAATTATTTTGGTCCAACCTTTAGAGGGAGATTTATCAAGCCAATCATAGGCAAAGCAAAACCATTATGCATTTTGATCCATGTTTTTAGTCTTTAATATGTATCTTGATAGAGTTCATGAACAAATAGGAATTCTTTAGTGATCACATTCTCTACACAGATGAGATCAATTGATATCCCATTGGTAGGCTTGTCATCGATTCTTCTAGATATGTAAAGAGGCTCATTGGGCACATGTCTAAGTATGTCTTGTTGTGAGAAAGAAATATCAAGTGGCATTTTAGTTGGGACCTTATGAGGTTTAGCATCAATAAATGCAATCACACTATCTGCAAGGTTGTTCTCCTTGTATTTCATGATTTCATCATCAGTGTCAACATTCGTCACATCATTATTTGTTTCACTAGCTTTGACAAAGGAGATATTATGATTAGGCATAATATTGGTAAAGATTTGCAAATTTTGAGTAGGAGGAGTGACAAACTTATTACCTTGATCATTAACACCTCCAATTAGGATATGATTAGAATCAATGTGGTCTTGTACAAGATGTTTAAGACACTTGCAATATTTTGTATCATGTCCATTTTGTCGATGTAAATGGAAATAGGAATTTGGTCTATAGTTGGGAGGTAAAGGCTTAGTAGGATTAGGATCTCTAATAGGAGGAAAGAAAATAAAATTCTTTCTAAGAGTTACAACATGGTATTATGAAGGGTATTAGGTAGCGGTGTGAATTGTCTATTTCTATCTGCAAGGACATTATGGTTTTGTCATTTTTATAGCATCCACTTGTGTGTTAACATTTTGATTGGATTGAGGGGAATTAAGTTGTAGGAATCCCTTATTTTTTTTCTTGAAAGGTTGGTAGTTGGTTTGAGGTATAGATTCAAAAAATTTAGAATGCTTAGAGGGAGTTTTCACTTCACGAATACTAACCGAATTTTGGTAATCATGAAGGGATGTACACAACTGTGTGAAGGAAGGAAATATCATCATCTCTAGATTTTTTTGAATTTTTTCTTGCAAATTGGAAATAAGCATTCTTTGAAGGTTGACATCAAGAATCTTAATGTTTATTTGTTAATAAAGCATTTGATATCTCGCTATGAAATCAGTGACCTTTTCATAATCCTTTTGTTTGCATAAATCATAAAATCAGCTAAGGTCATCTTGGGATCCATGTGAATTTGGAAGTGGTTGTAAAAGGCTTCAATAAGTTCATTGAATGCACCAATTGAATTATTCAGTAAGAAGAAAAATCACTCTAAAGTAGTATCTTTCAAGGATCTAGGGAATAACTTAGCCAAGAGTTTATCTTCAAAAATGAAGTCACTACATAGGGTAGTGTAAGTGGAAACATGGCTAACAGGATCTACTTTCCCACCATATTTCTCAAATCTAGGAACCTCTATACCTTGTGGCATTTGTGTTCTCAGTATCTCCAAGGATAATGGATTGGTTTTGATGTATTGTGAAGGTTGGCCATTTTTTTTTATTAGAGGTAAATAATAGGTTTTGAAGGGGCCCGAAACCCTTTACAAAAGAAAACTACATTAAGTATTGATTATCCCAAAAATAACAAACCATCAACAAAATGTTAGCCAAAAATGAGGACCCCAACCAACAACACTACATGTTTTTCAGAATATCAACCTTCTCCATGTCGCTTGCCATAGGCTTTTGAGCATCATCTAAAACATTAGGAAATTCTTTACTAGAAGCCCCAACTTGAGCCTTAGTCTTGTTTCTAGTTCTAGCCCTAGGCCCATTTGTATTCACCTCAGTAATCAAAAGATTATTCTTTTCCCCACCCTTCTCAACAGTAACCTCCTCCTCCATCAGTTTTCCACTAGCACCAAACTCTTCAATATGAATAGTTTCCTTACGATTCTTGGCACTAACATAAGAAGTAACACCAACAGATTCAAAATTAACAACAAACTTAGTCACCTCCCCACCCTTGATCACACTTGCACAATTTTTCTCCAATTGGTCCTCGAGGGTGAGGATTCTACCTTCTAGATTCTTTTTCATCTTAAGAGTTTCCTCCACCACAATGTTCAAGGAATTAAACAATTCATTAATCTAGTTTTGAATAGAGGACTCTTCATCCTTACTCATAACACCCCTAACCTTGAAATTTTTCATATTAAGTTCATGAAAAAACCATTTAAATAATTTGAACAAAATAATGAAAACCCTCTCTAGCAGTTCCCAACACAGCAGAGATATCTTCCCTATCAAAATTAAAAACCCCCTTCCTAGCAACAACATCTTCCTCCTTAAAGGAGCTAACCTTATCCTGACTAGCAGAGACTTCCTTACCTTTCCCAACAACAATTGACATTTTAATTTTTGCGGATGGAATTGGAAATATCCTCTGCCACGACCTTTCTTTTCTTCATCTACTCTAGGTCCATAGCCTGGGTCTCCACAACATCCTGACCACCAGCAGCCCCAACATTACCTTTTTGCTGCAAATCCAGGTTCACACTTGGGGAATCATCACCATCTAGACCACCCATGATCATGAGAGGAGAGGCCCTCTCTAGTAATTGACTCACAATCCTTAGAACCTATTTCTTCTTACTTCCCTTTTCTAGCTCCTTCTTCTACTTGATCATAGGGGGCAGCAAAGATGCTTCACAATACAAATCATTCTTCTCCTTCACTCCACTACATGGAAAATCAATAGCCACCTCATTACTGCAAGTATCATAGCCCTTATTAGGGCACAACTCCCCTTTTTTAGACTTTCCCACAATAGGGGGTTGTGGACCCACCTCCAAAGATGCAAGTGAGTCTAGGATAAAGTCCACATCCTCCTCAGAATTTGACTCCTTTTCCAAAATAAGTTTCCTTTTCTTCCCTTTTTTACTAGTTGACTTCTCTTCTGAGATAGTCTCATACTCCTCCGTCGTCTTAGCTTGCTTACCCTTCGGGGTAACAATTAGATTAATCACCTCAAAAGACTTAGCATATTTAGAAATTAAAAGGATTAACCCCACATGCAAAAAATAATTTTTGGGGTCTTTCTTATGGTCCTTGAGACCAAAATCCAACGATGCCAGGAGATAATAGGGAAAAGAGATCCTTTTCTTGTGGCGGAAATGATTAAGCAAAAGGAAATGGTAAGCATTTATCGTGGAGAAGTGACCTTCTAGGGTGATATAACGCATGAGTACCTTGGCCACATCTCCCCACAATGCCTTAAGAGAGCTCCTCTGGTAGCCCCCACTCTTCCCAGTCCTCAAGTCATTAGCTTCATCCCCCTTGAAGAATATTTGTATAGAAGTTTGCGACTCCTTTTTATCTCTAAAAAATTTCATACCATCTATGGCCAAACCAGTGATATTTGCTATAAATTCTTCATTCACATCAAAATTCGTTCCGCCCAGCTTCAATACCCTATTATTCCAAGCCTTTGCAAACAATGTCATAGTTTATGGATTGTTACCATGCAATCTCTCCAAGTATGGAGTCAACCCTCCTTCCTCCAACACCTGCCAGAACTCTGACTTCTTCTTGATAGCTTCACAAGAGAAGGGCTCCACATGGTTCCTAACTCCACCCTTTTCTATAGAAATTTCAGAGTGTAAAAGATTGAGAGCTCTAAATGCAATGTGAAAGAATTGTAGGAAGACGATGCAAGGAGTACCTAGAATCTGTGTGAAAATGGAATTAAGGTAGAGATGAATTAAAATCATAGAGTTCCATTCGCTATGGGTTTCAGCCACCATACCATTAGCTCGATTCAAATCAGGCTTACCATAATTCCACATAATCATCGGCCACATGAAGATTGACATGCAAGGCACAAGCCATAATAAATCCTTATGCAATTTAAATTTGGCAATCATTGTTAATAATTTCTAATGCCTCTATAGGGAGGGGGTCATTCAAACCCCATACCCTAACACCTCTAACTCCAATATTAGCGAAGACATCCACTAGCCCATTACCCTCTCTCAAAATATGAGAGATGTAATATTCATCAAAAGACTTAAGAATATCCATAGAGTCCCTAATCAAGTGTTGGATGTTGTGGTTGTGTTGATGATGTGTGGTTGTCATTGATTTCAACACTATTAGCATAAATGTATTTGAAGTTGTATATGCTGAGGATATTGAGAAAATTGTAATTAATGAGTTCCAGGTTGTCAGTCGTGAAGTGAAGTTCAATATGGTAGTTATTTCAATATGTTTTTTATCAGAGGTTGTGGACTAAAGGGTTTGTTGCTGATCTAGTTTATCCATGTTGAGTTTCAAAGATCCACATGAAGATTTGATCAAGTTATGAAGATTTTCATTCAAACAGTTTTTTTGTTTCTTCAGTTGGTGTTCCTAATTGAAGATGATGCTATTTCAGTTAGTTCAGTTGTTGCAGATACTTCTCTTATGATTCATGATGCTTGTGGATGTTTCTAGATCTTTCTCTATCTTTTTTGCACGTTCACATTGATCGTTGTGATCGTGGTTGGCGATTTTCTCTTGCATGTTCATGTTTTTCTTGTTCTTGGCTGACATAGTGTTTGTAGCGTGTTGTGGATCTTTGAGGAGAAATTAATTGAAGTGTCTTCATGCTGGAGATGTTGATTTGAGTCCTCACTAAGTTGTGGCTGACCTTGGTTGGTTCACATTGATAATCTTTAATGTTTTGGGTTGACAGTTTATATTGATTTTATTATTTCTTTGTGGCCGACTTGTAGCGATGAAATTTCATGTTGTAGATATATAAGAGCGATTGTTTATTCAAATTTAAGTGAAAAAGGTGTTCTTTTGTGTGTGTACGCGAATAATGTTCTAAATCATTCGAAGGCAGAGCAGAGTGTGAAGAATTGTGAAGAAGTGTGAAGAAGAGAAAAAAAGAGTGAAGTGTTCATGTGCTTAATTGGAACTATAATTAGGCATTAGCAGATGCTATTTTATCAATTCAAAATCTAGATGGCTTTAATCTGAATCTCTTTGTAAGACAGCGTGTCTTCCTTTGTAATTGAGCAGTGAGCTCTAGGCAGTGTGCTTGAATGCATGTGCATTCCCCATATTTCATTTTCATTATACTTTTAATAGGGTATAATCTTGTGGACTGACCTCCACCGTGGTTTTTCCCCTAATAGGGTTTCAACATAAAAAATCTTGGTGTTATGTGTGGTTTTGATGTGTTGATGATTTATGTTTTCATGGTTAATAATCAGATAAAAGAATAAGGTTAATAAGTTGAATAAGTTTTGAATTTTTGTAACTATTGATTCACCCCCCCTCTCAGTTGTCTGCCCTTGTATTTCCAACATCAAGGACTCAATAGTCCAAGAAGGGGAAGCAAATTTTTTCAAATTATTGATGATATTAAGAGAATCACCCTCCAACCAAACTTTCTTATAGCCTTTGACTTGTGCCAGCTTAAGACCATGATAGGTTGCAGCCGCTTCCGCATAGTGGTTTGTTTGGATTCATAAAGGGAGAGCCACAACGGAGATGAGCCTACCATTAGAATTTTTGATCACTCCCCCACAACCTGCAGGTTCCATATTCCCTTTAGCAGCTCCATAAAAGTTAACCTTCACCCAACCATCCGAAGGAGCTTTCCAAGCAACATCATCCCTAGAGGTTTTCCCTTTAGTCACCGGGAGGGAAATATCATAGGGAAACTTCCACTTTTGTGTAATAGAGAAATCATAGGGGCTGAGATCAATCTTTGGACCATTATGAAAAGTAATCCTAGAAAGAAAATTTTCTTTAATAGCCACACAAATTTTATAGGCCACAAAGATAGTAGGGAGGGAAAAATTATGAAGATTTTGTTATTGCACTCAAGCCAAACACCCCAAGCAATGTGAGGAAGATAAAGAGACCATAGAATTAGAAGAGATGGATTGGACGAAGGGCCAACCCATTGAGACCACAAATATTTAATAGAAACAAGAAACACTCAACTTAGGTTCCACAGAGAGAGCACATGGATCCACACCACTCTAACAAATTTGCATCCAATCAACAAATGAGAGGCATTTTTGGCTTCCTCTTCACATAGAAAGCATCTGTTAGGCATCACAAAAAATCTTTTGACCAAATTGTTAGTAGTTAATATCTTGTTCTAGAAAAAGATCCAAAAGAAGACATTAACCTTAGGAATCAATCTAGAGGACCAAACAGATGCCCAAAAAGGAGCAAGACCAACATAGGACTCATTAAAATGAAAAGTTGAGGCAACATAGAAGTTTCCATTAGAAGAAGGCTTCCAAAAAAAATTATCAGAAGAAGGGGGAGAAGGAATATGAACCATTGAGATAGCCTTAAAAAGAACCTCCAGTCTAGGGTCCACCTCGTGCAAGCTTTTTCAATAGCCTCCCTCAATATAATAAAAAAAAAACTGCCAAACCTCCGCATACATAGATCCATAAAAGGTTGAGCCCATGGCTCATCTTTAAGAGGCTTGCTAGAAAACCGGTTGTCTTCCCAGAACAAAATATTTCTGCCATTTCCCATTTTCCAAAAAAGACCCTTTGCCACAAGCCTATGAGCCTTAACCATACAATTCCATAGAGCAGAACCAAATGGGGGGGAAAAGTCATGAGATAAGAACCCCCTTATACCATCAACACCACGTAAGTATTTTCTCCAAGCAATTTTCTCCCATTCACTCTTAGCTAGCATAAGGTTCCACAATTATTTTCCAAGAAGGGAAATGTTAAACACTTTAATTTTATGGATTCCAAGACCACCAACCTTTTTAGGTCTATAGAAATCATCCCAAGCAACCAAATGAATTCTTCTCTTATCCTCAACACTAGACCAAAGGAATTTTTTTTTGAATTCCTTCCAATTTATCTACAAATTTCCTGGGCATATAGAAAAGAATGAGAGCATAAACAAGAAGATTATGAAAAAGTAGATTTAATCAGCTGCACTTTCCTGGCATGGCTCAACAACACACCCTTCCAAGCAGCTAATTTAGAATTAAATTTATCAATCATGCCACACAAAAATAATTAGGAACATTAGAGCACAAGGGAAGACCAAAATAAGACGCAGGGAGTTCCCCAATCTGGCACTACAAAATTCTAGCAATTTCAGTCTACCGATGGATTGGAGTGTTGAAAAAGAAAATAACACTCTTGGGTATGCTAACCTACTTCCCCGAAGTAGCCTCATACTTTTGTAAAATAGACTTAATAGCCTTATTCCCCATAATCGACGATTGTACAAGCATAAGAGAATCATCCAAAAACTGGTGATGGGAACATATAAGATTGATGGAAGAAGGGGCTAACCTAGACATAACCCTAGTGTTAATAAATCTCTAGATGAGATGACCCAAAGATTCCACCATGATAATGAACAAAAAAGGAGAAATAGGATCTCCTTGCCTGAGACCCTTGGAGTAGTCAAAGAGGGGAGAAGGAGACCCATTGATAAGGATAGAAAACCAAGGGGTAGAGATAAGATGAGGCACAAGAGCCACCAATTTCTCCCCAAAACCAAAAGAATCCAAAATCTTAGAAAGAAATCCCCAATCAACTCTATCATAAGCTTTAAGTAAGTCAAGCTTCAGAATAAAACCAACTTTCTTATTAATAGTAAGAGAGTGAATATTCTCATGATCAAAGAGAATAGAATCCAAAATTTTCCTACCAACCACAAACCCATTTTGCTGAGGCGAAATGATAAGAGGTAGAACCCTTTACAACATGACCACCACAACCTTAGAGAAGATCTTATAAATCGAGTTACATAAGCTGATGGGATGAAACTCATCAAAAGAAGCAGCACTAGGTTTCTTGGGCACAAGGACAATAAAAGAGGAGTTCAATTCCTTGAAAAGAGAGCTAGACTTGAAGAACTCCTTGGTATCCGCAACAACATCCTTAGCAATAATTTCCTAGAGGGACTAAAAAAAGAACATAGGAAAGTCGCCTAGACTCGACGCCTTATTACCTTCAAAAGAGAAAATAACACTTCAAATTTCTTTCACCAAAGGAATGCAAACCAATTGCGTATTAATTTCATCACTTAAGAGCTGAGGGATATCCCTAAGAATATCCTCTTGACAAGCCAATTCAAGCCCCCCCTTCACCGAAAGAAGCTGAGAAAAGTAGGAGGAAGCAACAAACTACAAATCAACATCCTTCTCCAACACTTGATTATTGAAATTGATCATTTTGATTTGGTTAGAAGCCTTGTTTTTAAGTGGTGAGAGGTGAAAAAACTTAGTATTCTTGTTCCCACTTTTTAGCCACATAATCCTAGAACGTTGCTTCTAGAATTCCTCCTCCTTAGCAACAATATTATGCAATTTGGAGAGAAGGATATTTTCTTTCAAAATCAGGGCATGATCATACCCAAATAATTGGATCAATTTTTGCACAACTTGAAGCTCCTTAGACACACCCTCCAAAAAAATGTGACCAAAGAAAGTGCGATTCCATTTTCTAACATTATCCTTAACATTAGCAAGCTTTTTAGCAACTCTAAACATGGTTGAGCCCTCCACATGAATGTTCCACCAATCATTAACTAGATTATTGAGATTAGGATGACAAGTCCACATCTCAAATCTAAATGAAATTTTTTTCTTACCACCCAACAAATCCACAGACAAAGACAAGGGGAAGTGATCCGACCCCAATCTTGTCAAAGCAGAGAGCGGATAGGAATAATGAACCAACCACTCAAGGGTTATAAGAGCATGGTCAAGTTTGACCTGGATAAAAGCATCTCCCACTCGCCTATTCGACCAAGTAAAAGAGGCACCTTTGAGGTCCAAATCAAGAAGATAATTATCATTAATAAGATTCATAAGATCATATCTACTGTTATCCACAATTTGCGAACCACCCATCTTATCAGCATCATGCAAAGGAGTATTGAAGTCCCCCATAACTAGCCAATTATCAACATGGTGAAACACTTTGAAGGAACCAAGATGCTCCCAAAACCTTTTTCTAGCACTCTTACAATTCAGAGCATATATATTAGACAAAGTCCAAGAGAACTTATCACACAAATGGTTAAAGGAAGTAGCCACATGATTACAATCATTGAACACCTCAACCCCCTAAATCACCCTAAGATTCCAAAATGTCACAATCCCTCCCAATGCACCCACCACATTAGAGCAATGCATCCCAAAATCCTTAAAAAGCTTATTCTTCAACCTAGATAATTTATCCAAACCCATTTTCGTTTCTTGAATTAACACAATATCAGGGCAATGATCTCTTACCAGATTAGCAAGAAGATCATGCTTGTGAGGGTTATTTAACCCCCTCATATTCTAGGAAATGACCTTCATAAGAGCTTTTGGGAAGTACTCTTAGAGCACATCTCGAATAGAGTTCTCTGCATACCATCAACAATGTCCATACAACTCTCCTTCTCCCTAGTAATGTTAGTAGGAGAACGACCTCTACCTCTCAGCTTAGACCCACAATCTGACCTTTGTCTATTCCTTCTCACAACTTCCGACGAGGGAGAGTGTTTTTTTCTATTACGCCCATGAACCAAAATGTAAGGAGGATTATCCAGATCCTAAAGTTCCCCATTTTCCTTAGCTTTAGACAAAACCTCCAATCCCTCAGCCTTTGAACCATCATCTCACACATGAGTCATCCCCAAGGGAGGAGACCTTAACCCATCATTCACAGAAGCCTTATCAACCTCCATAACCTCATTCCTCACTACATCCATAGAATCCATAGTATCACAACTAGGGGAGGGAATATCCTCATCTCCTTGCTCCTGTTCTCGATTCAACTCTACTGACTCCACCTGGCTATCAGGAATGTCAACCTTATCAGCCACTACCAGGCCCATTTCCATAGGTTTATCGACCACAGCCTCGCACAGGGCTGAGTTCCCCTTTTCCAAAGGCTCCACATCCTGTTTAGGAGTTTTCTCCTTATCTCTTCATTGTTTGGTCATCTGCTTTGGCACTTTGAGAGGACATTTCTTTTCCCAGTGGCTAGCTTTTTTACAATGGAGACAAGCAAAGGGATTCGACTCAAATTCAACCGCATGTTCCCAAACCCCAAAAAATTAGAGTTAATCTTAATCAAGGCAGGAAAGTCTTCTGATTGCTACACATTCACACAAAATCTAGTGTAAACCAACTGCTTCCTAGAGGCCGTCATTTGATCAATCGACAAAAAACACCCAAAAGTTCTTGCATTCCCTTTAAACACTTCCTCATCCCAAAATTCTATTGGGAGACCAAGAAGTTTAACCCAGATCAAAGTAGCCAAAAATGAGCACAATTTTAGGTTGAAACCTAGTTCCCACCTTTTTAGCATCAAAGAGGACTTGCCAATGAACCATGGCCCACCCATCAACACCATAACCAGATCATCTTCACAGTTGAAAGAGAAAGAAAAGAAACCTTTAGCCATATCAGCCACATCAATCTATCCCTTAGGTTTCCAATGATTTAAAGCAAACTTGCACACCAACTCATGAGGTCGGGGACCAAAATTTTTTCCCAACCAATCCATATCCATATTAGACATGATTTTATCAACAATACAGTCCAGGATAGAGATAGAGTATTCTCCAGTCTTCACATTAGCAACAAATGATACATGAGGAGAAGTACTTTTACCTTTTGGCTTAGCCCCAAAAAAAATTTCCACTTAAGAGAAGAGCTCGACAAGAAATCATTCTTAGTCTTATCAATCCCAAGACCTACAACATTGGGAGTCCCATCACAAGCATCAGACAATAGGCCTGGCCTAGAATTTTTAGCCCTGAGATTCTCTTTTGCAGAGGACACTGGGGTATGTGTTGGACACACAATCTTTGAATCCCATTCCCCCCCAAAAAAATCATTAGCTACTAAAGGGGACCCACTACACTTACCTGCAATAAAGGACCCAACTGACATCATCTTCCCATTAGCAAACTATTTGCCATTAATTCCTGCAACATCATCAAGGAATCTTGCCTTTTGAAATTTGAAAATTCACCACTGCCATCACCACCACCCAAGGAGCTCTCCATCCTTCAACAACTTAAGGTTGGTCATTGTTATTTTGGTTTAGGGTGGCAATTTTTTGTGGAAGGGAGGACGTGTTTTAGAAAAGTGTGTTAAGGATTGGATCATTGTTGGTATTATGAGATGGAGGTGAATAAGGTGGAGTGGTGTATGTTTATAGAGGGCAAGTGAATTGTAGATTTGTGAGGGGTGATGGTTGAGGGGATATGAGATTTGAATGCACAAAGGTAGAGGGATTCCTAGTGGAAATACCTAAGAAAGTGTTGATATTGCTAGTAGGTTGAATGGTTGTGGTAACATGAGTACTAGTGTATGTAGGAATAGAGGCGAGGGTTGTGGAAGGAGGAATTGAATTTCCACCTTGGATTTGAGTATACCCCAAAGTTTGAGCACAACTAGTCATGGTAGGGACATGTTTATCAACAATATGAGCTAGAATTCACACAATCTCTATTCCATGTTTAGTTTCAAGTATTTTTCTCACATTGTCTAATGTAGGAATGTCACTACTATCAATATTTTTAGAATTGATATAGTTTTGCAATTTTTCTATTTCTTCATCCATCTTTCTTATGTTTTCTTGTAGGAAATTAGCAACATCATGCACATTGTTTGTAGGCAGGGAAGCCATTGGAAATGAGGTATGAAGGCTATGATCCATAGAGGGTTGATTATCAACACTAGTAGTGAAAGAGTTGGAAAACCCAAGATCCAAAATGAATGGTGTATCTTAGGATGACATGAATCTCGAACTACGTCACAATAGTATTGCTAATAGGACATCAAGCTGTAAAGCTCATACAAGATTCACAAAATCAATGTAAACCCAAAATGGAAAGAGGGTGAAATGAAATGCAATGTAATATGCAAATGCAATTTTTCATATTCTAAACAAGGTAATTTTTTGATTACTCTATGAAAAAACCTGAAAATGATGTCTTGTAAATGCAATTTTGAAATCATGCAATGCACTAAATTTATGAAATAAACCTAAATATGATCAATTTCACTTAACAAAAAATATGTAAATTGAAATAGAAAAATGAGAACAACAAAGTAGAATGTAAAAACAAATGTTTTTATGCCCAAAAAATTAGGAAATGACCTTGATCACAAACTCATTCATCCAGGGGTGACTGGGTCCTAGGTTAGGGTTTTTAAAAATTATTTTGTAGATTTCTGGGATTATTCTAATGGTTTTCAGATTTTGATTTAAAACAATAAGTTACAGTTTGAATTTTTTGTGAATTTAAGGTTGAATGCAAATGAAAAATATGGAAAAATGACAAACTAGGAGACCTAATTTTCAAATGCAAGTGAATGATGATGTAATGCTATGTAAATGATTTATTTTTTTGTATTTTTCAGATTTCAAGAGATGCAAAAATTCAATCCTAAAACCCCTAAATGAAATGAAAGTTAATCTACCCTAAATGAGATTTAATTCAATATAATGTAATGCAAATGAGTGCAAAATCTAGATCTAGGGTGAATATGGAGTCCAAAATTAGAAAATTAAAATGCTCAAAGTTAGGTTCACTAGAATGAAACAACAAAAAATAGGGTTTTTGGCGGGTTGAAATGTGGAGTTCCCCCAAATGATTGTTAGATAGACCTATTCTCCTTTATTTCATTAGGAAATGACATCCACACAATGAAATGACTAACAACCTTGAGGTGAATCAAATCAAAGTGTGAATCTACTGATTTCCTTTTCTTGCAAGGATGAGGGTCTTGATTAAATAGCACTTTGGGGAGAAAGATTAAAAATAGCAAACTAACTCCAAAATGTAATCTACAAAGTGCATCTAATAGATTAAGCTCAATTCTGATGGAGCCAAAAATCAAATTGCAGATCTAAGAAAGGGAAAATGATGTGTACCAGTTACCAAAAGTGCTTTTTAAAAGCTGTCTGAGGACTCATTTTCCCTATGATGAATGGGTATTGGCTAGGGCTCTATAAAAATGGTTTATGGGTTCTCTTCTCCTATGTCTGCACTCCCAAATCCCTAATTTTCATAGTCAGATAGCTGACAATAAATCCTCTTGGTGAATTTATGTGAAATTGCAACAATGGTGACAAAAAATGCAACTTTGACAACTTTTTAATTTTTCTCTTCAAGAGATCTTCCACCTAAATCTGCAAACACAAATCAAGAGGGAAATATTTTGTTGTTGTTGGTGAATGGGGGTTTTCCTTGGTCAAACCCTGTTTTGGTAAATAAACCTTCTAATGAAACAATGAAACATGAAGGAATGATGAATGAACAAAGCAATATCACAACTCACCAAACCCTTGAATGAACCTTGAAATTTAGATCTACAACTTGCATGAAATGGCCTCAATGGATGTGGATCTTGATCTTGAAACTTGATATGAAACAATTCCTTTGAATGCTTGAATGGATCTCAAACACTACATCAAAATATTAGCTCAATAACATGCATGATGCAAGAAAAAATTGACATGATAATGAAATCTTGATTTCCAATAATTCTCTAATAAATCTACTCTTGAATGCCTTGGAATGCTCTTGAACCCATAAAATTTCTATAGGAATGCTCACTTGAATTTTTCTCTAGGATGAAACATAGTAAAATGGACTTATATTTATAGGTATGTAACATTAATTTCTTGAAATTCAAATAGCACAAGCTAAAATGTGAATATACATTTGAAATAATTGAAATACCACCAAAACCATAATAAAAATTTAGGTCCTAGGTCTAAGTGAGGACCCATTCACCCTTGGGTGAATGGGTCGACAAACATTCTCCAATGATAAATGTTATGTTATGGAATTAATGAATGTCAGGTTTTCCTCTTTAGAAATTGCAATTAATTAGGCTTGGATTTGAATTAAAGGGTCCAATTAAGGTAAATTAACCTCAATTCATTAATAAATCCCTAGATGAGTTTGAAAATGTAAATAAATACACTTTACAACACCACATTAAGGCACAATTAAGTCCATTTTATTTAATAGTTCCTTAAACTCAATATGAATATGTAAAATACATATCACAACACTAAATTAAGGTGTAATTTAGTTCATTTTAATATTAATTCCCAAATTAAGTGTGAAAAAGGGATACTTTTTCCTACACTACACCTAGTACACTTGAGTTGGCATAATGGTGGAGAACTTGTACTCTTGAAAGAGAGGTCACAAGTTCAAATCCTGTAGGAGGTAGGATATGTATGCCTCATATTGTGGAGCACGAGTTAGGTGCCTCTCACATATTGGGAGTATGCGGTAGTCCTATTTATTGTAAGCCATCTGTAGACCCAAAAATAGACCACTTGGTATCCTGGACTATAAAAGGACCTTTCCTTTCCTTTCCTCCCCCCCTTAGTTGTCTTGTACATTCAACAATCTTAACAAAGGGGAAATTCTAAGAAAGTTACCAAATTTGTGTTAAGGTTGTAGGTTTCCATGAGGGAAGATCAAAAAATTCAAAATGACAATTATCAATCATGCATGACAGTGACAATCATGGTAATCAAGGAAAAAATCACGAGGTCAAGGAATTGAGTAAGAGTTATAAGACCATTGTATAGTCCCCTATGAAAACTATAGGGATAAGTGCATCATTTAAAGAGGATAATGCATGATGGATGGATAGTGAGTTGTGTAAGAGCAATGAGAAGGTTTAGAACAAGGGTTTGTAATTGACATAAGGAAATCACTTCATCAAAGGATATTGCTTATGAAAGATGAACGGTGAGGCATTTAATCCAAGAGAGGAAAATCACCAAGAAAAGAGATGACAATCAAAATGACACAAAAAAATCATAAAGAAATGGAAATTCACAAATGACCAAGGGAAGAGTTTTGAAAAGATAGTGGTAGGAATCAAGACTAATGGGACAATCTGAAGAAAAGGGATATAACCTGTAGGTAAGAAAGATATGACACCAAGCATAGGTAAAGGAGGATAGTTTCAATATAAGGATAGTTTCAAGTTTAAAGAATACCACTAGAAATGAGCCTAACCTATGATCATAGCCATTGTAAATCATAATGGAGAACGAATGCCAATAACATCAATGTTTCAATGATAGTCATGAAAGATAAAGGAATGATTCAAAGATAGTCATACCGATGATGACACTCATGGCTATATGATTGTGATCAAGAAAAAATGTACTAAGATAAGGAGAAGCCACAATTTTGAGAAGAAATGAATGAAATAAGTGCTTCATACAATATGGTCATATTTCCACCATGAACATGGAAACCAATCATTGATTATCAAAGAGACAGTCATGATTAAGGTGTTTAAAGTAAGAATACATCAATCCTTATGTAGTGCAGACTTTAAGACAATTTTAAAATAAAATTATGTGACAATAGTATATAATATCTCCAAGGAACTAGAGAATTCTTTTGAAAGATGGGTGTAGGAAACACCAAGATGAAAATGACATGAAAAATATTCAATGACTACCATGAGAAAAGGTATATATGACAGTGCTCATAAATCATGACAATAGAGGACAATGGTAAAGAGAAAAATGTCTTCATGCATGGAGGGTTTTGAATGCCAAAATACATTTTAGACCAAGAAAAGAAAATCAATCTATTTAATGGGTAGTCATATCAATGTGATAGAAACCCATGAAGATGCCAAATGATGAAGGTGATAGTGGTAAAGAGTCATAAAAAGGGTAGTTTTCAAAGATGGAAGTAGCATGTTAGATGAAAAGTTTTTGAGGGTTTGAATGCATTTAGAATTCATAATCCATAACAATCCACTATTTCAAGGAACCAACTAGGGACATTCCATGTATGGACAATCATAAAGGGGTAGGGCTCGAGAAACTTCATGAAGACATTCTACAAAGGGTTTGATAGATAAAAGTCGATATTCATCATACACAGACCAATGTCATCTCATGTGCATAAAAAGATAACTATAGGTCAATTGAGAAGGGAAAGGCATAAAAGAGATAAATTGAAGTTTTAAAGAATGCATTATTTAATAAACCTAAAGAGTTATCCTATGCCACCTTGAAGCACTAGTCATCTTCAAGTAATTACAACACATACCTTATCATCATACAAGAGAATTCATGAGTTGATGACAAAAGTGGGTTAAATGTTTAGTTTGGAGGTACTTACCACTAGTTTAGGAGCTATTAAAAAGGTTGTATGGGCGCAAATTGAGCTAGGTAAAGTTTTCAATGCACAAGAAAGCAATTTGGGGTAGTTTTGAGCCCTAAAATGAAGTCTTTTTTCACTTTTCATGCCTAAGGATCCTATTTTCATACAAACTATTGAGGAAAACTAACATAATCAACATGCAAACTCAACCTCTTCCTTGAAGACAACTTCAATTATGAAAGAGGTGGGTTTTCATTAAAACTAGGTGCCCAACTCATTTGGTAGTTAGTTCTTTCTATTCTCCTTTTTTCTTGAAGCAAGATAAGGAAAATTATAACTTATTAGAGAGATTATTCAATATAGAACAATTCTATGTATTTTTACAAGTATTCTCATATTTGTAACTATAAAAGCTCCTATTTTTTTAATAAAAGAAACATTTTCTTTCTCAAATTCATCTATTAAATGTGATTGTAATTGATTGATTTGAATTTTGTGATTATCAATATAAAATCCTTGAATTATGTCTCATTATAAAAAAATTGTATAAATGCATAAACAAAACTCATATAGGTCATAGGCTGTGTTAATTCTTTCAACAGTTATAGTTGTGAAAGCATTCAATTTTCCTTCAAAAATGTGAAATATAACCTTCTTATGAAATACTATTGTGTGAGCTTACAAAAAATGGAGCTGTACATAGAGTAGGGAAGATTTTGAGAAAAAATGTGAGTTGAAACAACAATATAGTCTTATAAATTTTGGTGTATCACCTTCTAGAATCAAAATTTTCCAATTATAGTTTTTTTTCTATCCCTTTTCCTTGTCAAAGAAGTAGTATAGGAGGTCCATGAAGGGAACCAACCCTCACTAGAGGATCATTTCACCATAAGCCACCCACAACTTGAAGATGATCCCATTTTTCATAGTCCATAGCTAAGTTTCACACTTAGCTAGGGTGCAATTCTTGTGATAATAATTTTTGGCATGCTGGGTGGGACACTAAAATTTTTTTTAGTGAAAGAATTATTTCATTTTCACTGTTGTCAATAGTATATACAATAGTGTTTCCAACCTTTTGAGGTAATAAACACATACTTGGTGACTACACTAATTTTGAAGCAAATCTAGTGCAAAAAACACATGAGAAGAGTGCAAACAAAAGGAAGTTCAACTCCTTTTGATAATTTTTAGCTATCACCACCTAGAAGAAAAAGGAGATAATCAAGAATAAGTCTTATCCCATGATCAAGGACACATTCTATGCCTCCAAGCCATATGCATACAAATTTTATTTCAAGAAATCAAGTACAAAATCCACAAGCACCAACAAATCCTATGGTAAGGCAGATTGCTTTTGCACCATTTAATGGGGGTAACCCATTAGATCTTTCCCAACATGATGAAATACATTTGGAGGCCCTTAGAATATTACCTTTCTTCACTAGAGAAGATCAAACTACACTAATTGAGCATATTTGGGATGTGGCCATACTATGTGCAATTCACAATATCACTGCTGAGAATGTGGCAATCAAAATCCTAACTACTTCATTGAAGGAAAAAACACTGCAATGGCTCAAGAGTTTACCTATCAATTCAATCAAAATATGGGACTAGTTGGGGGATCCCTTGTATAAGAATTTTGAAGATAAATCAAATCACTTGTCCTTAGTAGAACAACTGAATACCATCAAAAGAGCTCCACATGAGCACATGATGGATTTCAATTTTTATTTCTAAAAGACTTGGGATAAAATTCCACCAATGGTAAGGCCTACAATTGAACATGCATTTCTATTTTTTCTTAAGGTCCTTAATAGTGATATATTTGTGACGATTAAGTCTATTGGTGGAACTACACTCCCTAATATATATGACATTTCCATCAAGGTAGAAAACAACCTTATACAGGCTAGTAAAATAGCTCTAAGGTCCCCAATGCCCATTTTTCTAGAGGTGCAACCACCTATAACATTACGAGTACCTCATATAGCTACTATACCTACTATACCAATGTTGGCTTATCAAACATTTTCCCAAGAAAAGGCTGCCCAAGCTCAATCTCATGAATTACAATAGATAAAAGGACTATTGCAAACTTTTGGCAATGAGTTAGTAAATATCAAGAAGAAAAAAAAGCAATATTTCAGCTCTTATTAGCCCAATCAACCTAATAGGCCTCCTTACCAAGATGATCTTCAAGGTTAGAGAAGGAATTCAATGCTAGGCCATATCAATCTTACAATCAGAACACTACTAGCACTTTTAGATAGCTTGTACCAGTGCAAAATAAGATGGCATAGAACTATGAGTGGTGTTTTCCATGTAACCAACCTCATAACCAAGCCACATGTTCAAACAAGATACTAAATTAGGCACTCATGGCTCAAAATAACCTTTTTTTTCAACAAGATGCATCACAAGAAAATCATGAACAACAAAGATCTCATCCTAAGCATGGCCACCATGATGTCACTCTTATGAATTGGCAAGGTGAAGAGTTTTGTGGGGTGAATCATCCACTTGGAAAAAAATGGTCATCTCACTCCATAGTAGCTAATACAAGGTCCAAAAAGAGGGTTTTTGACATAGGAAACCAAGATGATAAGTGGAAAAATCAGGCCCTACAAGTCACAAAGGAACTGTTGGTCCATCACACTCACAAAATGTGCAAATATTACCAAGAGGCCAAGTTGTGGCAAAAAAATATCAACCTAAAAGTCAGCCACAACCATTGTGAACACAAGGAGATGCTGTTGTTCCAAGAGGATAAAAAAATGAGTACAATTCCATTCAACATTTTAAAGCATATGAAAAAAGAAAATGTCAATATGTCAATGTGGGATTCCATATCTCTTCTTGGGTAAAATGATTTGTTAAAAAAGGCTTTATCTAACATTGCCTTGCCAAATAAAGCTTCTAAAGAGCAACCTAGAGTTGCACTTGTTAATACTCCCCAAGCCAAAAGTGAACAGTAAACCAAAGATGTTAAATCACCTCCATTTTATGTATATTTGGTTATTAGCCAACACCTTGTCCATAATTGTATGATTGACTAAGGAGTAAACAAATCTATAATGCCAAATCAAATAGTAGAAAAACTTGGATTATCTTATGAACCTCTTGCAAAAGGAGTTGTACAGTTGGATGGGACAACCATTAACACTATTGGAGTCATTAAAAGTTTGAGCCTCACCATTCATGTTTTTCTAAACTTCTCCATACCTCAAGACATTTATGTCATATATCTACCACCTTATTTTTCCATATGCCTTTCTAGAGACTATACTGCAAAATTTGGAGGTTATCTATCTTCTGCTTGGTCACACATGTTTTTTTGAACAAGGTATGACACTAGGGTACCTATCAAATTAGAGCCCGTATCAAAAGAACATATAGAGCCATATGTTCCTAGTGTTATTAATTAAAATTTTAAAATTCATGAACAAGAGGAACAACCTGCTATCCAAGAGCCTAAAATTCTCATAGAAGGCATGTTTGATTTATTTCTAGATGTATTGGAAATTGAGAATTATGAGGCTTATCCTTTCAAACATATGTAATAAGCAAGATTGGGTATCTATTTGATCCATGAACAAGACATCGTTGTCCCTAACTTAGTAAAAGATGAAAAACAATCATATAAACAACAATCAAATGAGCTATGGTAGTTGTATTTTGAGGGGTCAAGGAGTAAAATTGGTGTTGGTGGAGGGGAAATACTTGTGTTTCCTAAAGGTGAGAAGTACTATTCATCTTTCATATTTAACAATACAATAGAGTATGGGGCACTGATTCATGGCCTAGAATGAGCAAGAAAGAGGAAAGTTAAATGCTTGTAGGTTTTTTGGAATAGTGAACTCATTGTAAACTAGGTGAGAGGTCTAAATATCTTAAAAATGACTTTCTCAAGTATTATAGACACAAATTTTGGGATATTATTGAAGAATTTGATACTTTTAACTTCTTATCCATACCTAGAAATGAAAACAAACATGTTGACAGGTTAGCTACCATAGGAGCACGATATGAGATTCTGAATGACATTAGCAATGGAAAGGTACAAAAGTATGTAAAAATTATGGTAATACTCTCAATACATGATAATCAAGCACATTGAAAAGTGTTTGATAGTGATAAGCATTTAATTATACTTTTTTTTATTGAGGTTGAGTTTTCAGTTGCTAACCAAGATAAATTGCAACAACAATATGGTGAGAAAATTATACAATTGAAAACTAACAGGTTACCAAAAGGTTTGGTCTCTTTGGAATCTTTTTTTAATTCTGATGATCAAGTGAAAAAATTCAAAATCAGCATGCAAGTCAAACATGATCACTATGAACAGGTAAGCATTTTCAAAGACAAGCTTTTAAAGTTGGGTAAAGTATGCACATCTAAAGAAAATGTTTCTTTTATTGAGTTATACATCAATAGTATGATGATATTTTTCATGGAAATATAGTGATTTGAAAGGGTTTGACCCTAAGCTTTCCCAACACACTATTGAGCTTGAAGCCAATGCCAAATTTGTAAGCAAAAAACAAAGGCCATTGAACCCAAAATTAGAGCCACTCATGAAAATGGAGTTGAGCAAGTTGATAGAGGGCAACACTAGCTTTCCTATCAAACACACATCTTGGGTCTCCAATCTAGTTCTTCTTAGGAAGAAGAATGGATAAATGAGATTATGTGTAGATTTTAGAGACCTGAATAAAGCCTCTCTCAAAGATCACTACCTATTGCCTTCTATGGAGCAAATCTTATAGGTTGTATCAAATTCTGAGAGATTTTCATTATTAGATGGTTTTTCTAGTTACATCAGGTTTTGGTAAACGAAGAAGACCAATATAAGACTACTTTCACTACCAAATGTGTGACAATGACATACAAAAGGATGTCCTTTGGATTGTCCAATATTGGAGCAAATTTCCAAAGGGCTATGGACATGGATTTTTGGGGGTTAATAAACAAAATTGTGTTGGTTTACCTTGATGATATCACTATTTTTTCTAAGGATGATATCAAACATTTAATTCATCTAAGGAAAATATTTGACAGGTGTAGAGAGTATGGTGTTTCACTTAATCTAAAGAAAAGTGTTTTTGTTGTTCATGAAGGTAAACTTATTGGCCATGTGGTGTCAAAATATGGAATTTCCATTGATTCCAAGAGAGCAAGTGCTATACTAGTTTTGTTTTTTCCAAGTCACAAGAAAGGTTTGCAAAGTTTTCTTGGTAGGATAAACTTTGTGAGGAGATTTATACATAATATAGCTTATCTTTTGATGCCATTAACAACTATGTTGAAGAATTTTTTTTGTTTCAACTAGACAAAAGAAGGGAAGAAGAGTTTGAGAATATCAAGGAAGCTTTAGCATTTGCACCTACACTTATTAATCCTAATTTTTCTAAATACTTCATCTTGTATGATTTTGGAAGCATAGATACATTCTCAACCATGCTCGTACAAAAAAATGAAATTTTGGAGAAATCCATTGCTTTCTTTATCCAAGAATTGGAAGAATATGAATAAAGGTGTTCTTTTACTAAAAATCATGTATTAGATATGATTAGAAGCCTTAAAAAGTTTAAACATTTAGTTTCAAATAATAAGGAAAATTTGATGGTTGCTCACCCAAGTGTCAAGGATTTTTTGTTAAAAAACATTTGAATGATAAGAGAACTGGTTGGATAACAAAAGTCATGGAATATGAAATAGAAATGAAGGTCACTAAGATGGTAAGAGGTAAAGGGTTGTGTGAATAGTTGGATGGTAAGTTAGAAAACAATAGAGGTTGAAGAGGAAGTTGTTCTTATGCTTAATAATGAATATCAAACTGTTTTCCCAACTTCTCCTTCAAGATGGATACATGAAATGATGCATTATATTCAAAAAAGTGAGTTTCCTAAAGCTTTAAACAATGCAAAAAGAATATATTTCATGTTGCAAGCAATTCCTTTTGTCATTGTAGATGGAACCTTGTTTAGAAGATATTTTAATGGTGTATTGTTAAGATGTATTGAATCTGATTAGAATAACAAAGTTCTTGAAGAGTTCCATGATGGGGAAGTTGGTGATCATTTTGCACCAAGAACAACATCCCTTAAAGTAATGAAAGCTGGTTACTTTTAGCCTGATTTAACAAGGATGCACATAAATAGGTAAAAAAGTGCAAGAAGTGTGTTATATTTGTAGGAAAATAGAGGATAACAACCTTACCATTGTATCCAATTTACGTAGAACAACCCTTCATTAAGTGGGGCCTTGATTTTATTGGTCTCATTAATCTACCCTCCAATTAAAAACACAAATGGATACTAACAAAAATAGATTACTTTACAAAATAAACATAAGGGGTAGCATTGAAGGAAGCAAATGAAAAGTCAGTCCTAAACTTCTATGAAGATTTGGTTGATAGGTTTGGAACTCCCAAATCCGTCATTTCAGATAATGCATTGGATTTATAGTACAAAAATAACTGATTGGGATGTTAGAAATGATATATTTTTGAGTGTCATCTAACTATTACCCACAAGGTAATGATCAAGTTGAATCTACCAATAAAAATATGATTAGGATCATCAAAAGAACAATATAAGACAATCAAAGAAATTGGTATACCAAATTGAAATTATCCTTATGGGTTGATAGGATAACTCCCAAGATATCTATAGGTAATTCACCTTATGTACTTGTGTGTGGAAAAAAGGCAAGGCTACCTATTTTAGTTGAACTACCAAAACTTAGCCTCATAAAAGAGCTGGAATTGATGGAAGGAGAACCAATGGAAAATAGACTTGTTGAGCTTATTGAGTTGGACGAAACAAGAAAGAAATCAATACAAAGTTTGGAGTTTCATCAAGCACAAATGAAGATGAATTTGACAAGAAGATAGTCACAAGAATTTTCAATGAAGGAGATGTGGTTCTAAAATGGGATGAATTAAAATATAGGCTCAAAAAGCACACTAAATTTTATTTCATGTGGAGTAGTCCTTTTGTGATCATAGGTTACAAGATGCACAATACTTTTCAACTATCCAAACTTGATGGAGAATAATTATTAATCTTGATTAACAAGATTCATCTCAATCATTGCTATTGAGGTAATGATCCATAATTTTATAACCTAGAAGGTTAGGTCTTTTGTGTCAATAAGTATTGTGGCACATTTTCTTTTAGTCTTTTAATTTCCTCCAAGTGTTGATCCACAATTTGTTTTTTCCTTTTAGAGGACCACTTGGGTCTTGTTTTAGGTTGTTTGGTCTTGTGTTGTTGTTCCATATCTCTCACGGCTATGCCTTAAGTTTTTTGAGTTATTTTCAAGCCTAAATGACTCTATTTCCCAAAGGATATGCAAGGCTATTGGTCATATAAGTTTTAGCAGGAAAAACACCCTCATAGGTCACCAAGAATGTTTTCTATTTTTAATAGCCATTAGTAATCATTAAATTTTTAGCTTAGATTTTTTTTTTCTTGAATCATTAATCCTTAAAAGAGGCATTAGTCATAATTTCCTTAGTTGAATCTTGTGTAAAAGGGATTTTTAATAAAATTCATCTCAAGAATTCCTTTCCCACGTCTAGAAAAGTAAGTTCTCCATGTTACATGCATTGGAGGGAAAATCTCTTGACAAAAGTTTCAATTTTAACTAGGCCCAAGTTCCTCTTTGAGTTTTCTAGGGTTTCATCATAAAGATGCTCTTCTTCATTTTCAAGCTCAACAATGACCATCAATACTTTAGTTCATGAAGTTTAATGTAGAGTAAACTAGGTGTTGGACTATCTTTTGTGAAAGACAAGGAGTTAAAGTTCATTGTAGAGCTCCTGAGATGGTAATATTTCAATCATGCACAAGAATGTAGAGTTGAAGTTGTGGATATTTTAATGCACAAGTCTATATGAGACTGCCCTTTCAAACCCTTACATTATCATCCTCTTTTAAAAGTTTTGAAATAATGATGCAAGAGATGATAGGGTCAAAGAGAGTTGTTTATGAAGTTCAATAGGAGGTAACTAAAGGATCATTTAATGCTTCTATTGAATCTAAAGGATTAGAAAAATCACATAACTTAACCATGAAATTATTGAGGTTTCAACTAAGAAGTGTTTTATAAAAGATGATGGAAATATCTTAGATAATATTGTTAAGTCCTCTTTGATGCTCTCTATTGTTTCTCTATCTGTGAATGTGTAGTAGCTATTGATAGGATAAAAATATCCAAATTTAGTTGCTAAAAAGGCTATGATATGAATCTTCTAGGAGAGAGGAGTTACCAATTAAAATATCCCAAGGGTGATCCCACAATAGTGGTTTACACTTTTGGCCAAACTTGACATTGAATTGAATTTTTTTAACCCAATCTTCACTTTCGGGCACCTATAGTTGCTAAACCATGAGGAATTTGAAGATGATGCAAACTAGTGATTTGTGATATTTTGTCTATAGTTTCTAAATATATATTTTTAAATTTTTTTGGAATCATATTGCATTTATTTTTCTATCTCCTTCGAAAACTAGTTTTTAACAATAAACACCATTTTTAGAGAGTGATGTTCACCATAAACAACATAACCTTTTTTTCTATGAAGGATAAAATTCTATTTTTTTTCAAATTTAGATTTGTAACTACAATATCTAACATGTCCATTTGGTTTCATAGTGTTTTATTGAATATTTTTTTCTTAATTTTTGAATTCAAACTAATTACAATTTAGACATATGCAGACCATATACAACATATTTTTTTTTTTGTATGTATCGAAATTGTTTTTTTTTGCTGGATCAAGGACATCAATACCTAGCATGAACACATTTTCAATTTTTTTTTGGTAATCTACTATTTTTCCACATGTGTAGAATAAAGAGCTTGATTTTGAATGAAAAACCTACATTCACAAGAAATAAAAAATAAATATAGTAATCAAATTAAATATATTTAAAATTATAATTTTTGGGAAGCTTATAATAAGGACTACATACTTACAAAGCCTAAATTTTAAATGAATTCATTTGATCCCCCAAAATTTAAATCAAAAGTGGTTTTTATCAGTATTTTGATAGGTGTAAAGGAGACTCTGTTATAGGTATGGTTTAAAACTAGTAGGGTTCTATCCAAGGGGGTTTGATCTAAGGTGGTTTGATCAAACCATCTTGGAATCTTTTAAATTAAACTTTTCAAGGCTTAAATCATTATATTTTCTAAAAATATGTGATTTCAGCAAAAATAGGATGTCCCAAAAAGTGTAAACCAATATTGTGGGATCACCCCCAAATGAAAGTTAGTAAATGTATAAGCCAAGATTATTTGGTTTTGAATGGAAATCCCTGGGAAGTATTGCATGTGATAGGCTAGGGTTTGTATAGTCATTAAAATACAGTTCCAAAGTAGATAAACAATTTATAGTTGCATAACTTAGGTCAAGATAATAAAGGTACTAGATTGACTCATCATTATTCCATAACGAAAAAGGAGCAGACCCTAAAGGAGCTCATAACCCCTAGCTAAGGAAGCCCTTTATGATAATGAAAAGGCTAATAGTGGTAAAAATATATTGAAAAGAGAGTCATATTGTATCACCTTTCTATAGAGGATGGTGGTCTTGGTGAATAAAATTAGAGCTATAACTATGCATGACAAAAAGAAGACATAATCATTATACAAATTATAACATGGCAGTGAGGTAGAAAGGAGGATAGAGCATGGATGTCAAGAAGTAGTAATGACAGTCATGGCTTCATGACTATGATCATGACAAATAGGTATAAAGGATCATGAAGAGGAGTAATAAGGTTTACAATTTGGTGACAATCAAGGACAAGGATGTTAAAGGGCAGTCCAAGATGCAAAGTGCCATCAAAGAATGACAAGGATAAGGGTATTATGCAAAGAAGTTGAGGAAGTCATAGTCATAGAAGTTAGTGACTAGATAGTGACTATGAAACATAGAAAGAGGATAGTAACTTTGCATAGAATAAGGATAATCACCTTGCAATAAAAAGGACAAGGTTTTAAGGATGAGAAATCAAGTGAAGGGATAGTCATTTCAAAAGAGTATAGTTAATATCATGATGGATGCTGACAATCCCTATGAAGGAAAACACAATCATCTTAAAAAAGGGAGAACTCTTAGCAAGTTACCAACTTTGTGTTAAGGTTGTAGGTTTCCATGAGGGATGATCAAGAAAATCAACATGACAATTATAAATCATGCATGAAAATGACATGATAATCAAGGAAAAAATCACGAGATCAAGGACATGAATAAGAGTTATAAGACCATTGTACAATCCACCATGAAAACTATAGGGATAAGTGCATCATTCCAAGAGGATAGTACATGATGGATGGACAATGAGTTATGCAAGAGTAATGAGAGGGTTTAGAATAATGGTTTGTAATTTACATAAGACAATCACTTCATTAAAGTACACTGCTCATGAAAGATGGATAGTGAGGAAACTAATACAAGAGAGGACACTCACCATGAAAAGAGAGGGTAGTTTGCACAATGACACAAAACAATCATAGAGAAATAGACAATCACAAATGACCAAGGGCATAGTTTTTAAAATACAATGGCAAGAATCAAGACTAATGGAATAGTCTTAAGAAAGGGAAATAGGATGCAAATAAAAAAGATATGACACCAAGCATAGACAAAGGAGGATAGTTCTAGTATAATGATAGTTTCAAGTTTAAATAATACCACTATAAAAGACCCTAACCAATTATCATAGCCATTACAAATCACAATGGAGAATGAATGCCAATAACCTCAATGTTGATGATAGTCAAGAAAGACAAAGGCATGATTCAAAGATGGTCATACCAATTAGGAATGCCATGGCTATATGACTCCTATCAAGACAAAATGTTCCAAGATAAGGAGAAGCCAAAATTTTGAGAATAAATGAATGAAATAAGTGCTTCATACAATATAGTAATTTTTCCACCATGAACATGAGTATCAAAGAGATAGTCATGATTAAGGTGTTTAATTTAAAAATATGTCAATCCTTATGCAGGGAAGACTTTAAGACAATTAAAATAAAAAGGATGTGACAATAGTATGTAATACCTCCAAGGCACTCGAGAAGGATTTCCAAAGATGGGTGCAAGAGATACCAAGATGGAAATGACATGGGAAAGATTCAATGAATGCCATGAGAAAAGGTATACATGACCGTGCTCATAAATCATCAAAATAGAGGATAGTGGTAAAGAGAGAAAAATGTCTTCATGCATGGAGGGTTTTAAATGTCAAAATCCATTTTAGATCAAGAAAAAAAAAACAATCTTTTTGAGGGATAGTAATATCAATGTGATAGAAACTCACGAAGATACCAAACATTGAAGGTGATAGTGGTAAAGAGTCATACAAAGGGTAGTTTTCAAAGATGATAGTGGCATGCTAGATGAAATTTTTTTGAGGGTTCAAATGCATTTAGGAATGAATACTCCATAATAATCCACTATTTCAAGGAGCTAGCTAGGGATAGTCCATGTATGGACATTCATAAAGGGGCAAGCCTCAATAAACTTCATGATGATATTCTACAAAGGGTTTGATAGATGAAAGTTGATATTCATCACACACAAACCAATATAATCTCATGTGTGTTAAAAAATAGCTACAAGTCAATTGAGAAGGGAAAGGCGTACAAGAGATAAATTGAAGTTTTGAATCATGTACTATTTAATAAGTTACATAAAGAGTTCTCTCACTAGTCATCTTCAAGTAACTCCAACACATACCTTATCATCATGAAAGAGAATTCATGAGTTGATGACAAAAGGAGTTTAAAGGTTTGATTTGGAGGAAATTACCACTAGTTTAAGAGTTGATAAAGAGGCTACATGGGTGGGACTTGAGTTAGATGAAGTTTTCAAGGCACAAGAAAGCAATTTGGGATAGTTTTAATCCCTAAAAAGAAGGATTTTTCACTTTTCACACCCAAAGAGCCTATTTTCATGTAAAATATTGAGGACAACTAACATAATAAACATGCAGGCTCAACCTCTTCCTTGAATACAACTTCAATTATGAAAGAGGTGGCTTTTCATCAAAACTAGGTACCCAACTCATTTGGTAGTTAGTTCTTTCTATTCACCTTTTTTCTTGAAGTAAGATAGGAAAATTGCAACTATTTTTAGAGAGATTATTCAATATAGAACAACAATTTTATGTATTTTTGTAAGTATTATCAATATTGTAATTGTAAAAGCTCCCATTTTTCAATAAAAACAACATATTTTAGTTTCTCAAATTCATGTGTTAAATGTGATTGCAATAGATTGATTTGATTTTTGTGATTATCAATATAAAATCCTTGAGTTATATCTTGTTCTAAAACATTTTTATACATACATGAACAAAACTCATATAGGTCATAGGTTGTGTTAATTCTTTCAAAAGTTATAGTTGTGAAAGCATTCAATTTTCCTCCAAAATATGAAATATAACCTTCTTATGGAATACTCTTGTGTGAGATTGCAAAAAATGGAGTTGTGCATAGAGTAGGGAAGATTTTGAGAAATTTTTTTAGTTGAAACAACAATATAGTCTTATAGATTTTTGTGTATCACCTCCTAGGATCAGATTTTTCCAATTATGGTTACTTTTTCTATCCCTTTTCCTTGTCAAAGTAGTAGTATAGGAGGTCCATGAAGGGAACCAACCCTCTCTGGAGGTTCATCTTCACCATAAGCCACCCAAAATTTGAAGATGATCCCATCTTTCACAAGATAGCTAAGTTTCACACTTAGCTAGGGTACAATTCTTGTGGTAACAATACCTTAATCAAGACATCATAAAATACCATCCCTTTCAAAATGTACAGGAAAGCTGGGCTTTACACATACATTAAAAAAATGGTTTTATAATTTTAAGTGAGTTTACTTAGTAATCCTTGAGGATACCAATATATTTCCTTTATTATGTTGAAAAGATACCTTAGAAAGGCTTTAGAAGGATTATATAGTCATCTAGTTGACCAACTAAACAAAACACATCTAGAAATATATACCATACATAGGGAGACACTTAACTAAGGTTGATTATTCCTTTAATAATTTGATCCTAAAAAAATGCAGATGTTACAAAATTTGGATGAACTTAGATCATTAAAATACAAAAATACCTTTACCTAGAATTGGAAATTAAAAATCTAGGGCTAGCTATGAATATGTCTATTATGTGTGTTATGCAATTTCTCCTCTTTCTTTCTCTTCTCCCTCCCTTGTCCAAATGTCACTCTCTTTCAAAATTGAAACAATATTTATATATCCTTGTATAGGTCTCCTAGAATGGGGAATGGAGAAACTTGCATGAGGGCCCTAAAATAAATAAATTCCTGTAATTGTAGGTCAAAACCCATGCCTTCCTAGAGTTGGAAATTAAAAATCTAGGGCTAGCTATGAATATGTCCATTATGCGTGTTATGCAATTTCTCCTCTTTCTTTCTCTTCTCCCTCCCTTGTCCAAATGTCACCCTCTTTCAAAATTGAAACAATATTTATATATCCTTATATAGGTCTCCTAGAATGGGGAATGGAGAAACTTGCATGAGGGCCCTAAAATCCATAATTTCCTATAATTTTAGGTCAACACCCTTGCCTTCCTACCACATCTTTCAATTATTTCTAATAAAAATCCTCCTTAAAAAATGTTAGTTTCATTCCCAAAGATAATGGCAGATATTAATTCTTTAGTCAACATTATTTATGCTCATCAATGGAATTTATAATGGTTAGAGAAGTGGATGGAGTTAAATCTATTCATTGGGAAAATGTTTGTAGTAATGATGGTAGTTTAGGATAGGTATCGCCATTAAGGCGAGTAGATGAGAAAATGAGTGCATCAAAATTCCATTTCTTGCTAGTCACCTTTTGAAAATCGTTGGCCTTTTGGGTTCTTTATTATTAACACACCATTAGATGAGAATATTATAACCTTTGATATCTTGAAAAGAGCTATTTCCATTCCACCCCAGGATGATGATGAATGTAACGCAACAAAGTTAAAACAAAATATTTCTACTCTATTTCTCCTGAGAAAAAGACAAATAACCTAAAGCTACCTATCTTCCAAGGTCTTTGTAGTTGGTTCTCAACTGTGCTGATGTTGTTCAGTGGCCTATGCAATTGTAATGTTCAAGGGGCCTACTTGTAAAGGGATACAAACCACATAGTACAAATTAATCTAACATTTGGGGGTGTAAATAAACATCAAAAGATAGAAAAAATCTTAGGACAACAAAACATAAATGTAGATTTCCTTCACTTTAAACATACAAACTTCATAATGAGCATTCCTTTCAAGCAACTAAACCATAAAATGATACAATCCACAGAACAATCTATACCATTGCATTCATTCATAGTGAAAATTCAAGACATACAAATCATTCATCATTACTAAACTTCAAAATCAATAAGAACATATCACCAACTCATCATTAAAATTCATAGATCAATAAACAAAAAGAAATCTCACTCACTGATAATTCAATTGAAACAGTCTCAGATTCAAAATCTTCTATTGACTTTCATCAAATAAGAAACCATTGTTCATTAATATCGCCATTACAACTAAAACTTGGAAATAACATGAACTGTATTAAAACTATAAAAATTTCTAAGTATCTTTGCATAAAACTGTAAAAGCTTCTAAAACTATAAAAATTATCCTAACTTTCTCCTTTAGGCAACTAATCTTTCTTCAATTAGTCGACCTTTACAACATGGAGAGAAAAGCTACATATAGACAAGTCTTAACACTAATTCCTCCAATCAAAAATTGAGATCCACAAATCTAGGAACAACTAGAGCTACATGAGATGACTACCCATCATGATCTTCAGTTCAATTGTTGATGACTTTGTATCAAAATTTGATGCAAAAAGAGAAGGTCGAACTACTGGGGGATCTTTACTTGAACTGGTGCCATGTTCCTAAAAAGGAGGAGAGAGCTGCCTAGTTGGCTGTACCATTTGATGCTTCATTCAAAAAAGGATATTCTTTAGAAACCTCACTCCTCTGTCTTTTTTTCAAGTAATTATTCATCATAACTATCTAATACTCATTTAAGTAAGTCCACATCAGGCCCATCTACCCAATTGTCTTCAAAATTTATTCTTTTCAACTCAGCAGAGGTGAACTTTTGCATATCATCCAACATAGCCAGCTCCTTGCGAGAAATCTCTACTACCTCTTTGATGCCCATGAACTTGTCAATTAATAAGTCATCACCATCATCTCCTTTCTGCACCATCTCTTGGAACCTATTATCCCACTTGTTCCTTAGCTCATCAAGAGGGAAACCATCCTTGATAGGGACATCTTCATTCACCATCATAGCTATGATTGCTTCTAACTCCACAATTTGGTCTATTAAATCCTTCCCAGCCTGTTGTACCTCATTCCTATGTGCAAAAATGAATGAAGTCGAGAATTTGATAATATCAATAGTTTTATTAATAAAATCCTCATTACCTTCTTCAAGGATAGATTGTTCTAGGAGTATTTGTTGAGGCAGCTTATTAATTTCTTTCAATTCCTCACACGCTCTTTGTATTCTTCTTCCTGCTTCCAAAGGATCTCAACATATGTAGTCATATCATTGGTTGATTCCAATGCTTCTTTATGAACTTGGTGGCTTTCAACAAGCAGTTCCTCCACCTCTTGGTTCAACCTATCAGTCCATCTATCCAAAACCTTTACCTTGCTTCTCATATCAACAAGGTCATCAACTTATTTCTTGCTCAACAAAATTGGTGTCTTAGAAGTAGTAGATTATATAGAAATAAGAGAGGATAGGTCCTTAAAGAACCTATGCAATTGATCCAATTGAGCCTTGAGCTCATCTTTCCTCTGTTTATATTTTATCATCCTAGACTTAGTGGAAGAGGCTACAATATGAATCAAGTCCATTTGTTGGTTCCTTGTAGTCCTTCCCAAGTTTACAGTCCCCAGTTGATAATCACTCAACTGCATCTCTTTTTTGTCTTTTTGCATCATGGGGATGGCACATTCAGCTACAATCTCTCCAACATTTGTCAGTTTGGTGGAGTGCAGGACTCGAACCTTTTTCTTGGGCCTCTCCTTCTCAATTTCTTTCATCATATCATCCTAGTTTACGGGCTAGGGCTGGACAATCTGCTTCTTTTCCAGGTTGATCTTCAACCATGTTGGGGCAAGAGGAGGAGTAACCACTTGTTTTGAAGAAGAAGTGGTAGAAGAGAAGGGTTGAAAAATTGTTTCCTTAGGTTGAGAATCAACCTCTTGTTGCTCCTTTTTTGCCATTTCTTTGGAAAACCTATCAGCCTCGACTTTCTCTCTCTCTTCTTCCAATATCCTCTGTTCTAACATGTCATCTCTTTGTTTTTCCAACTCCTTAACTCTCTCCCACATTTTAGCTACTTCTTGCTCCTGTTTGGCTTGTTCTTCTACCTCCAACTTCTTTAGAAAGAGATCTTCATCTTTTTTCCTTTGGGCCTCCTTTGTAGTCTTAGCCTTGGCTTCAAGTTCCTCCTTTTCTCTCCTTTGTCGGGCCTTTTCCTCTTCAAGGTCATGAATATTTTGCAAGAGAGCCAACTTCTCCCTCTCTACATTAGCTTTCCATTCACTTTCTTTTTGTTGTTGCAGGAGGTCTTCCTTCTCCTCGTGCTTCCTTGCAAGCTCTTTAGTCTTTGCTAGAGCTTTAGCCTCTTGTTGCTTTGCACTTGTGCCTCAGCTTGTGCTTTGGCATAAGCCTCCTTCTTTGCATCCTCAAACAATTTCCACTGATCTTCTGGAGTTAGGATATGTTCAGTTCCAATATCTTAAAAGTCCTCAACAAATGTAGTTACAAGAGGCTCATGGTTTGATTGTGTGGCCTCTAAATCAATGTCAATATCATGAATCTCAACCTCCTTATGTTTATCCTTTCAAGCTTGCTCATGGAGGCTGCCTCCAAGTAATTCCCTAGCAGATTCCTCTAGGAGAGAAGGTTGAGAGGAGGCTCCCTCTCTGGCTGTGGTAGCTTTTCCACCCTATGATTCATGGGCTTCCTGAGTAGGCATTCTTGGATCAGCGTCTCCTCCAGAGCTAGGAGGAAAGTACTCCAATTATTCCTTATGAGCTATCCTATTTGTTCTTTGGTATCCCTGGGTACTTACTACTTTCCTTTTATTTGAGGATTGAGCTTTTGGCTCCTTTATCCTCATGACCACCTATTGAATGCTTCCGTCCATCACTATCCTGGCAAGTTGTTTAATGTCAATGAATTCCTCCTCATCCCAATTTATTGGGTCCAAGCTTTTGATACCTATATTTTCAGCTTCATATCCGGGGTCCAAAACCACATCATCATCTGATAGTGTATTAGGAATATCTTCCTTTACCCCATATTCAATCATCTATGGGATGGTAAGCCTTTCATAATTTATTTTCCTAACATCATAGTCATCTTACAAATCAATCCAAAAATCCTCCAACAAGCTAAAATGCTTATCGAAAATGGTAGGAGCCAAGCCATTCATCTTGTGTTCCGGGTCAAAAAATTTTCTAGCTATATACAACCCCAATTTTAAGTAACTTAACTCCTCACATACTGCCTTTGTAGCCAGATTGCGAGCACAACAATATTCTACCAACTTCATGGGGAATTTGTGGCATCCAGGCTTGTTTTTGTTGGAAAATTTTGTATTAACCCCCATATATGAACTCCATAAGCACAATCCTATCACTGCAACATCTTGGCAGTTGATGAGGATGTCCATCAAATCTTGCCAACCTAAAATAAGAGAACTTGGGGTATTGGATATACCAATGTCCCCATTTGGAAATGAAAGCCATAGCCTCTCTGTTAATCTTGTACCCAACATCTCTTGTCAACCAGTTGATGATGACGTAGAGGAATGCATCATTGACCATTCTATAATGTAGGTCTGAGGCTTATAGGGTTAGCTGATCACAGTGTTCCCATGCCTTGTTTTGTCTAGGAGCCTCTCCTAATGTGCCCGTGCTACATTTAATCTAGGGAATATGCCCCTCCTTGCAGCTGAATATATCACATAAGAGGTCATGAAGAAATTTTTGGTCTGTCCCACATTTAGCATCTGGTTGTGCAAGTTGTCTAAAAAAATCATGCCCCAATTAAATTGTTTCCTACCATCCAAAATGGTTTGAATAAATGGGAACATCCATTCCTTGGAGTATGTAGAGTCCTTTCCAAACACCTTGGAAAGCATCATGATTAGGTCATCTATTTCTTTCTTGAAGTCTCCCCTCTTGGGTTGTTTAGGAACCTTGGTTAAGGACTTCTTCTTAGTTCTCAACCACTTCTTGTTCATGTGGGACCTATTAGCTTCCTTGTCCCTGTTAAACAACTGCAATGCCTTTGCTTCAGTTAATTTCTTGGGGTTATTTAGGGTAGGTGCATTAAACAAGAACCTCATCATTTGAAGGGATAGATCAATGATCATATTTCCCTTGAGGTCCATACATTGTCGTGATAAAGGGTTGTGTTGGAAACTTCAAATTTTGGCAAAATTTGAAGGTGCCACGATGAAAAGTTTGATTGGAGCACTTAGAAACTTAGTTGTAAAATCAACCCCAGGGGCACATTTTGGAAAATCATAACTTTGGATCCATTCATTATCATGAAAAACCATCTTGCAAGTGTGTTCATCCAACATATATTAGTATCTCCGCCAATTTTCATCTCTCTACGATAAGTTTTGACAGGGTTTCAAAAGGTCAAATTGAATTGAAGGGTCTTGCGAAGGTTTGTTGTTACATAGTCTTAAATCTGCTAAAGTAGCCATCTTTGGAAGCTAGTATTAAGCAAATGGAAGCTCATCACGACAAACCAATTGATTTCCTAGATTCTCCTCATGAAATTGTACCTCCATGCCAAGTTTTAGGGTCATAGCACCTAATTTGGTATTTTTTCAAAGCCAAAACCAAATTGATTTTACATAGTTTTGACACTGGCATTTACAGAAAATTCTCATAGGAGCAACTTTGACAATTAATAACACATGAAAGAAGTGAACTGGAAAGAAATCCTCTTGCACACATGTTTTTCTATCCAAAATGAAGTAATCTCCAAAGTTACAGCTTCGTAGGAAGTGATTAGATATTTTTACAAAATTACAATTGGTGAGTTTCAGTTGAATGTGACAATGGCAATTTTTCAGAAAATGTTGAATAGTCAACTTTGAGCATTAACAACTTTCAAATCTAGTGACTTCATACCAAACCCTCCTGTGATCACATTCTCCTACCACCAATCAACATTTTGGTGAATTTTCATAGCTTTTGAAGATTATTTGATCAGTTTTATAAGGCAGTCTTGGAGGCCACTTGACCCATTTTTTGCCACACTGCAAAATTTCAGGAGACTTACAAAAGTAGCAACATCACTACAAAATTCCATGAAAGAATTGAACATTCATCTTACTCCTTCATTTGGAAAGTAAACAGAAGGACCTAGATGTTGTGATGAATACAAATGATATGTATCCAAAAGTAGCAAAGAAAAGATACAACAGGTAATGAGACATAGTTTCACTCAAAGGGAGCACTAATATTAAGGAATTCATTCTAAACAATTTGAGACTCAATAGTACAAAGAAATGTCAATCTATCATCCATTACTAGCCTATTGGGAGGCTACTTTTATATGTCACTTGAGATCTGAGCAATCAACCATATGAAGTGTAGAATGATAATTTTGCAGAAGAAAAATATTCTTTAAAAGATTGAGAGGATGAATCAGTTGAGATATGTGTTGCTATTTTGTAAGGCTTAGGTAAGATTATTGGAAGCTCAAAATCTACAAAATTCATTTAAAATTCTAAGCATCCTGGAAGGGGAATAGTTGATCTTAATGAAGCAAGAGCTCGGTGTATTAAAAAAGGGGATATCATCTAAAGAAAACAATGGCCTACAAATATGTGCTAAGAAGATTAAAATACAAGATGAAGTCATTGTGGAAATCCATAATAGAGAAGGCACTGAGAATGTACATAAGCCTCTCTTTTGAAGGTTGCTCATCTATTTTGTGATCTTGAAAATGATCAGTAATGATATGGCAGTTTTTATTTTTGGGAGATACTACAGTGCCTGATGATCTAGGCATCGCTCGCATTCCCGCAAGAAAACCCTAGGAATTGTGCAGGAGAGTGGGTAGATTAAAAAATTTCCCCGAATCACTGCAAGAGGATCATGGAGCCGATGCGGTATAGCGGTGGAGTCGCCATTCTAATTTTTGTTACATTCAAATATGGTGGAAGTTTCGATGAATTTATTATGAGGAATATAAGGTTTACCAAAATGTAATTTGGAAGGTATGCAGGTGAGTATTGAGTCTTACTGCATCCCCGTGGGAGAAGTCAAAATGGTGTGCGATATAGCAGGAGATCTCTTAATATTCCCCGCTTTCCTACAAGGTCAAATCAAAATTACTGCGATATTACGGTGAAAGCATACAATGAAGATTTATGAAATGTTTAAGGAGTGAATTATTAATAAAAATATGGTGGGGGGAATATAAATCAAAAGAGTAATTATGAATATTTCCACTAAGAGGTAAAATCATTACACCAGGGGAATTAATCAGAAAAAGAATTAAGGAGGGTAATTATTTTACCATGGGAATATAGTGAAAATATATTGAGGTGAATATGAATAAGGAAGCAATAACAATAATTATTATGATCATTTGGAAAGATGAAGGACAATGAAATATTTTTGCAAAGTGAAGATTTATTAATGATCATGTTAGATTATTTTACAAAGTGAAATTTTCATAATTCACTAGGAAGTAAAATATTTTCATGAGGGAAGATAATTAGAAGTGAAAATTATGGAGTGAATAATCATTTTCTCAAAGGATATATTTGGGCGAAAATAAGAATGTGAAGTTTTCAGCAAAAAGAAGATTATTATTAAAACTTAATTTTCATGAAGATGCAAAATGGAGAACGAAGATTAAAATATTTAATTTGCCAAAGGAAACTAATTAAATATTTTTCTGAGAACAATTAAATGAGGAGCTGCACCGTAAAGAGGAGTTGCACTAGACGGATGTTGTGAAGAGTTGTAACCCTCTGTAACCCTGATGTAATGTATATATGTAAGATGAAATAAAATCATTAGGAGGTATTAGTTAGGTGGTTGGATAGGTTGAACTGTTGCTGAAACAGAATATCATGCTGTATATTGCAAAATCTTTTAAAATTGTATAATGGAGAAGAATACATAAATTTGGTGATCCAATTATGGTGTCAGTTGTTTGTTGAAATAATTGAAAATACTATCCAGTTGTCTCCAAGGTTGATGTTTCCTCATTATTTAAATTGATATATCAAGCATATTCTCAATTTATCAAAGGAAATTTATTGCTCTTGTGTGGCTAAGTTAACTGGCTCCTTCAAGGAAGGATTAAATTCTTTTAATTAATCATACTAATCTGGAAAAGGTCATTTGGATCAATAAGAAGAACTTGATAATTGAATCCTTGCACGTTTATGCCAGGCATAAACTCATAAAAGTGCCAAACAATTCAAATTTTATCCAGAAATATGACACACATATCATTTACCTCTTCACTCCATTAGCCCGATAGAAGTAGGCACTGGTCATACCAATTCCATTTTAGAATTTTATAAAATCTTATTCAAACATTCACATTTCAGTAGGAATAGTTATTAAGCTTTCATCTATCCCACTCTCAATTGCCATTGTGGATAGATTGCCAAAATAGGAAACACATCACCTAGATCTGCTCATCCATATATGTATACCCACCTAGGTCTGGCAGAACCTAAAGAGAAGAAGATACAATTGCATTAATTGGTCTTGTACATTAGCCAAAAACGTATCAAGAGCTTGGCAACCTCTTGTGGTTTCAAACCAACATTTTTGAGACCTAACAGGTTGTAAGCCCCTGCTACTGTGAGTATAAGTTTTGGGCATTGGACTGATAGGGGGAAGAGTGTGACATGTGCCAACCCAGATTGGGCTATTCTTTCAGTCCTTCCACTCACCTCTTTGCAGAAAGTTTCCACAACCAACTCCTCACAGTTGAATGGCCCTAGATTAGTATCTATTATGTCTGCCCATTCTGAATCTAGCTTACTAGATATAAGAGTAGCATCTTGGTGTTTGTATCTCAAGGTGTAATGCAATTGCTACACCTTTATCTTCTTTGGATTTTCTCCCTTTGAACTTTTTGCAACCTGCCCTTCCTTTTGTGAAACTTCCTCTGATGCTCTTGACATTGTTTATTCCTACAAGATAAGCTTGGATTAGACCAACAAAAGGTATGAAAATCATCATTACAAGTATTATCGTTTCACACTTCTCTATTCTTCCCTAGGTAACCCTCCATACTTAGTGAAATTTTAAACCTGCCTAGAGTGGGACCGAGAGAAAATCAGGAACTCGAGAGGTGAAACAAATAACTCTATCGAAACCAAGATTGAGACTGAATCAGAAACTAAAACTTTCAAAGTTTCAATACCTCATGATTTTTGATGACCCAACCCCACCAAGTTGAAGGGATTAGAATTGGAATCAGAATCAGAACCCATCAGAGGCAAAATCATTTTTAGAAAAGGACTTCTCATGTGAGAGTTCAATGGACGAGTTCATTTTCAGCTCCAGTTTTGCTAGGTATTATCAAAGTTGATCGGATTCTCCCCACATGCCGACACCAGTTTGGACCTAAGTTAAAAGGACACGAGGAGGTAGAAATCAAGCTTGACTCTACCCAGACCATTGAGACTAGATCAAGTGAGCTAGGGAAATTACACGAAAAGGGTGCAAAATGCAAACCCTAATTTGTAGGACCTGTCGACTCACACCAAAACTAGGGCATCAAAAACCCTACGATAAAACCTGTAAGATGACAAAAAAAGATCAGAGGGGTCCGATAAAATATTTAAAACAACTAGAAGGCACTAGAACCCCTCAAAAAGAAAGCCCTTATCGAAACTAGGGCACAGTGGAATGAGAACACCACCAAAAATGATGAAAATGACAAGAGTCAAATAAAAACGTGGAATACAAAAAGGAAAAAAAAAATGGAAGAGGGAATGAAACAAAACAAAGAATGACAAATAGAAACACCAAAAGCAAGAAAGGAAACAAGTGAAGATTCACGAGAGAAGTCCCGCGAATGCGTGAAGAACAACGAGACGAAGAAAATGAACGGGAAAACTAAATAGGTGAAAATGACCCACCTCAAAATGCGACTAGAAAGGTTGAAAATTGATAGGGATCTGCTCACGAATGTTCACCCGCAACCAAATCGTGCTCCTCTTCGAGTTCTCTCAGCTCTTTGTTCATTAAAACGCTTTGAGTAAGTATAATGAGCCAAATAACCTTGATTAAGGTTTTAAAAAAACATTTCGCACGTGTGAGGAGGCTGTAATTAATGCATTTAATGTAGTTGGTCAGGGTGGAATCAGAGCGAAAGTGAGTACACAACCACCATGTACATCAGAGGTAAAACGAGAGCAGAAGCGGAGTCCAGATAGAACTAGGAACTTTGTAAAAGTTCCACATTTCATCCTTGATTTGGCTCTGGTCCCATGATAGGGAAAGGACAACAAAGGAATAGGGACATAATCAAAACTGAATTTGGATCTGGAACTTGGCAAAGTTCCAGGTTCAAATTCGACCCCAGTTTCACTCCCGACAAAGGGAAAGAAAACCAATAGGGGGAAAACAAAAGAACGAAGGGAAACGGGACCAGGGAAAAAGCCCATCCCAAAACAAAACAAAAAATGAGACAAAACAAAAGATAGACAAAAGGGAGCAGGATCAGAACGAAACCCATACGTAGAACTTTTTCAAAGTTCTAGGTTGAGGTTCCATTTCGGTTCCAATTCCGCAAAAGGGAAAAGAAATGCAAAGGGGAAGAAAATAAAAGAAAACCCAAGGAAGAAAAAAAACCCAAGAGCCGAAGAAAAAAAAGACAACAAAGAAAATGACAAGGCAAGAGATGGGGTCAGGACCAAAACAAAAATTGAATGAGGAACTTTGCAAAAGTTCTAAGTCTAGTTTCGGCCCATGTTTCGGACCCGAAAAAAAAAAAGAAACAAAGACTTAGGAGGAAAAAGAACAACTCCTAAGACCCAAACAAGAACACCAAGGACAAAAAAACAAAAAAGGGGGACTCATTTTGACCAAAAACAAAATGGGGTGGTTATGCAAGGCATAACAATTGGTGACTCGACTAGGAAAATGGTTTACCCATTTTCAGGATACTAAAAAATTCAGTCATCTAGATGTTGGATGTTGTGGTTGTGTTGCTGATATGTGTTTTTCATTGATGTCAACACTATTAGCATAAATGTATTTGAAGCTGTATATGTCAAGGATATTGAGAAAATTGTAAAGAAGTGAGTTGTAGGTTGTCAGTGGTTAAGTGAAGTTCAGTATGGTGGTATGTTCTATACATTGAAGATTAGAGGTTGTGGATTAAAGGGTTTCTTGCTGAGTGTATCTAGTTTATCCATGTCGAGTTTCAAAGATCCGTATGAAGATTTAATCAAGTTATGAAGATTTTCATTTAGACAGGTTTTTTGTTTCTTCAGTTAGTGTTCCTGATTGAAGATGAGGTTATTTTAGTTAGTTCAGTTGCTGTGGATGCTTCTCTATTGGTTCTTAATGTTTGTGGATGCTTATGGATCATGCTCTATCTTTGTTGCACGTCTGCATTGATCGTTGTGATTGTGGTTGGCAATTTTCTCTTGCGTGTTCATATTTTTCATGTTCCTGGCCAACATGGTGTTGAAGCATGTTGTGGATCTTCGAGGAGAATTTAATTGAAGTGTTTTCATGTTGAAGGTGTTGATTTAGGTCCTCACTAAGTTATGGTCGACTTTGGTTGATACGCATTGATTATTATGAATGATTTGGTCCAATAGTTATGTTCATTTTATTATTTCTTTATGGCCGACTTGTAGCGGTGAAATTTCTTGTTGCAGATAGATAAGAGCAATTGTTTGTTTGAATTGAAATGTGAGAGAATGTGTGTATGTGCGAATAATGTCCTAATCATTCAAAGGTAGAGCAGAGTGTGAAGAAAAGTGAAGAAGAGTGAAGAGTTGTTCATGTGCTTAACCGAAACTATGATTAGGCATTAGCAGATGCTATTTTATCAGTTCAAATCCCTACGAATGGCTTTAATCTGAATCCTTTTGTAAGATAGTGTGTCTTCCTTTGTAATTGAGCAGTGAGCTCTAGGCAGTGCACTTGAATGCAAGTGCATTCCCCATATTTGATTTTCATTATACTTTTAACAGGGTATAATTTTGTGGACTAACCTCCACTATGGTTTTTCCCCTAACAGGGTTTCCACTTAAAAAATCTTGGTGTTATGTGTGTTTCTGATGTGTTAATGATCTTTGTTTTCATGCTTAATAATCAGATCTGAGAATAAAGTTGATAAGCCAAATAAGTTTTGAAGTTTTGGGACAACTGATTCACCTCCCCTCTCAGTTGTTTGCTCTTGTTTTTCCAACAATTGGTATTAGAGCTAAGTTCCTTGGAAGAAGTTTAAAAACTTAAAGTGATCCGGGATGGCAAGTTACAAGAAGGATAGTATGATATTTGATGGAACAAATTACTCTTTGTGGAAGACTTGAATGGAGTTTCATTTGAGATGCATTGGTGAACCCTACTGGAGCATTACAAGTAATATTTATATTATTCCACAAAATGGTCCTACTACTTTTGCTAAAATAAAAAATGCTGAGTATAATATCTAGAATAAGGAAGCTTTGTTGAGTGCTTTGACCGATTCAGAGATGAAAAATGTTATGGATCTGAAGACTACTTATGAGATCTAGAAAATTTTGGAAACCTTGTATGAAGGTGATGATAATGTGAAGATTGCTAAGTTGCAGAGCTTGAAAGTGAATTATGAAAGGCTGGGAATGGATGATGATGAGAATATTAATACATTTGTACAAAGAGTGAATGAACTTGTGTGTGGTATTAGATGTGTTGGTGGAAAGATAGAAGAATCTGAGATTGTTGCTAAAGTGCTTAGATCCCCGCCTTATTCCTACAAAGTCAAGGCTAGTGCCATTGAGGAGCTCTAGACTATAACAAACATAACCAAAGATACATTGGTTGGTAAGTTGACTGCTTTAGAGTTGAGTGAATTTGGTGATGCCCTTCCTAAAGTTGAATTTGCATTTAAGGCCACTACTTATAGAAGAGATAGACAAAGATATGAACCAGGTGAGAGTTCATCTAGAAAGACATTTAAGTACGAAGATGAAATAAGATAGATTGAAGAAGAAGAAAAAGAGATGGAAGAACTGGAAGAACTTATTGTCAAAAAGGTACCAAGAGGAAAAGGTAAGTATGAAGGAAAGTTGCCTCTTAAATGTTTTTCTTGCAATAAGATAGGTCATTTTGCATCAAGGTGTCCAGAAAGAGCTACTAAACCAAGATATAACAAGCCTAGATTTCAGAAGAAATGTTACTATGCTGCTAATGAAGGTGTAACAAATGAAGAATCTGATAGAGATGATGATGAATGGGTATTTATTGCTGTCAGAGAAAATAGTCTTGTATCTACTGAATCTACTAGTTGTACAAAAGTGGAGAAAGCCCTGGGTACTCGAATTGAAGAGAAATATGAATGGGTAATTGATAGTGGATGTTCACATCATATGACAGGAGACAAAAGTAAGTTTGTGAGCTTTGAAAAATATGATGGTGGTGTTGTAAAATTTGGTGATAATATAGCTGGTGTGATCCATGGAAGAGGATGCATTTCTCTTGATGGTAAGAATAATACTAATGATGTTTTGTATGTGGTAGGCTTGAAGCATAATCTTTTGAGTGTTGGTCAAATGGTTGATAAGGGATATAATCTTTAGTTCAATGATGGAAAGTGCAGAATATTGAGCTCCAGAAATGTAATTGCATCAGGTACAAAGACAAAAGGTAATATCTTTCACTTGAATACTACTAGTAAAAGTTGTTTGATTGCTCAAGTTGATGAAAGTTGGTTATGGAATAGGAGATTGCGTCATGTTAACTTTGATAATATTGTCAAGATAAGTTATACAAAGGCTATGAGAGATCTACCTAGGTTGGTGAAAACTACTAATGCAATATGCAAGGAATGTCAATTGGGAAAGCAAACTGGAATTTCATTTCGGAGTAAAAAGCATTGTTCAAATGAATTGTTAGAACTTGTGCATACTGATCTGTGTGGTCCCTCTAAGGTTAGAATTCTACAAGGTTATAGGTATTTCATGCTACACATTGATGATTATTCTAGAATGGTATGGGTTACTTTCTTAAGAGAGAAATCTAAAGCACTGGAAAAGTTCAAGATATTTAAAGCTATGGTTGAGAACGAGACATGTTTTAAGATTAAGTGTTTGAGATCAGATAGAGGTGGTGAATTTAATTCTTTTTGTGAAGAACATGGAATAAGGAGACAATTGTCTGCATCACGGACCCCTCAACAAAATGGAGTTGTGGAAAGGAAGAATAGAAGAGTTGAAGATGCTGCTAGAACAATGATGTTGGAAGGAAATGTCCCTCATATCTATTGGAGATAAGCTGTGAGTACTGCTGTGTACATACTCAATTGGGTACAAATCAAAGGTGATACTGGTAAGACCCCTTTTGAGCTATGGACTGGTCAAAAGCCTACTGTTAAATACTTCAATATATTTAGAAGCATATGTTACATTAAGAGAGATGAAGACATAGGAAAGTTTGATGCTAGGAGTGATGAAGGTATCTTTCTAGGTTATTCTACTAAGAGCAAGGCCTACTGGTCTTACAATAAAAGATTGAAGAGAATGGTTGAAAGTGAAAATGTTAAGGTTGATGAAGAATTTGGTACACCATCCAGAAGCTTTGGATATGAATCTGATGATTAGAATGACATTACAAATCAAGGAAAGAAAGATCAAACTACAAATCAAGCGCAAATCAATCCGGTAAATCAGGAGAATGAAGAAGAAGGAGAAACTGGTGGAAACACAAAAGCAACTAAAGTTGAAGAAAAACCTAAGAAGACTCTGAGGTATGTAAGATTGAATCATTTAGAAGATCAGATTATAGGTGATAAGAACAAAGGTGTCCAAACTAGGAGAAAGATTGCAAAAGAATATTGCTTGATTTCTAAGATTGAGCCTACTAGTGTGAATGAAGCATGTAAAGATGAGCGTTGGGTTGAAGCAATGAAAGAAGAATTGAAATAGATAGAAAAGAATGATACGTGGACTCTCGTTTCCAGACCTAAGGATAAGAATGTTATTGGAACTAAATGGGTTTTTAGAAAAAAAACGGAATGAGAAGGGTGAAGCGATTAGAAACAAAGCAAGACTGGTATGTAAAGGATATTCACAAATGGAAAGAATTGATTTTGAAGAGACCTTTTCCCCTATTGCTATAATTGAAGCTGTAAGATTATTTCTTTCCTATGCCGCTCACAAGGATTACAAAGTTTATCACATGGATGTCAAATCAGCTTTTCTAAATGGTAAATTGGAAGAAGTGTATGTTGAGTAGCCTGATGGATTCCAGTTGACTGATAAGGAGGATATGGAGTGTCAGTTGAAGAAAGCATTGTATGGAATTAAGCAAGCCCTTACAACATGGTATGCCAGATAGGACAAGTATTTGCTGAAGCTTGGATTTAACAAAAGTAATGCTGATAGTAATCTGTATTTCAAGAATGATGATAAAGATCTGATTGTTGAAGTCTTTGTTGTTGACATTATTTTTGGAGGAGACGATGCTTTGTGCATGAGGTTTGCTAGTGAAATGAAAAATGAATTTGAGATGTCTATGATTGGTGAGATGAAATTATTTTTGGGATTGCAAATTACTCAGTTAGATAAAGGGATATTTATATCTCAGTCCAAGTATGTGAAGGAATTGTTGAAGAAGTTTAGTATGGAAGATTCAAAGCCAGTTGGTACACCCATGGTGACTAGATGCAAGTTGACAACATAAGATGATTCTCCGAAAGGAAATAAGACGAGATATAGATCAATGATTGGTGGACTATTGTACTTAACTCAAGCTGGGCCTAATATTATGAATGCTATATGTATTGTTGCAATATTTCAAGTTGATCCAAATGAATCTCATGTGACTATTGTGAAGAGAATTTTTAGATACTTGAAGGGAAATGTTGATCTTGGCCTATGGTATCCTAAAGATGATGATCTTACTTTGAGTGCCTAAGTTACTAATGCTAATTGGGTCAGAGATGTAAATGACAGGAAAAGTACTAGTGGTGGAGCATTTTTCTTGGGTAAAAATCTAATTTCATGGTTAAGCAAGAAGCAGAATGCCATTTTTTTGTCCACTGTTGAGGCCGAATATATTGCTACTGCTAACAATTATACTCAAGTCCTATGTATGAAGCAGATGTTGAAGGATATTAGAGTTGTATATGATGATCCTATTGCTATATACTATGATAATTCAAGTGCTATTAACATTTCCTAGAATCTGGTGCTGCATTCAAAGACAAAGCATATATCTATCAATTTTTACTTTTTAAGGGAGAAGGTAAGTGAAAAATAAGTAAGATTGGAATATGTGCCTACTAAGGAGCAGATTGCAGACATATTTACAAAGCCATTTCCTAAGGATACTTTTGAGTATCTTAGAGGGAAGTTAGGGGTGATTACCCCTCCTAATCAGAACTAAGGATGCAATGCAACTACATCAGTCTATGCATTTCATATACATTTTGTTTTGGATTGATGTTGTGATGGCTGCTACTTAGGTGGAGTAGTCAGATGTTCAAAAATTTAGATATGTGGTTCAAAGCTTAGAGATTTTTTGTCATTGATGTCAAAGGGGGGGAAGATTCATGTGAAAAAATGGTGATTATCTGGGGAGAAGAGTTATGTGGCAGAAGAAGTCATGAGGAAGAATTGAGGAGAAAATGAGTCAGATCCTAAGAGGGAGTAAGTGTAAAGAGTTAGTTGGATTGATGGTGTTTTTCACATCATGTGTTTCCATCAATGCAAAAGGGGGAGATTGTTGGATGTTGTGGTTGTGTTGCTGACATGTGGTTGTCATTGATGTCAACACTATTAGCAAAAATGTATTTGCAGATGTATATGTCAAGGATATTTAGAAAATTGTAAAGAAATGAGTTGCAGGTTATCAGTGGTTAAGTGAAGTTTAGTATGGTGGTATGTTCTATACGTTGAAGATCAGAGGTTGTGGACTAAAGGGTTTCTTTCTGAGTGTATCTAGTTTATCCACATCGAGTTTCAAAGATCCACATGAAGATTTAATCAAGTTATGAAGATTTTCATTAAGACAGTTTTTCTATTTCTTCAGTTAGTGTTCCTAATTGAAGATGAGGCTATTTCAGTTAGTTCAGTTGCTGCGGATGCTTCTTTGTTGGTTCTTAATGTTTTTGGATGCTTCTAGATCATGCTCTATCTTTGTTGCACATTCACATTGATCGTTGTGATCATGGTTGGCAATTTTCTCTTGCGTGTTCATATTTTTCATGTTCCTGGCCGACATGGTGTTGAAGCATGTTGTGGATCTTCGAGAAGAATTTAATTGAATTTTTTTCATGTTGAAGGTGTTGATTTAGGTCCTCACTAAGTTATGGCCAACTTTGGTTGATACAAATTGATTATTATGAATGGTTTGGGCCGATAGTTATATTCATTTTATTATTTTTTTATGGTCAACTTGTAGCGGTGAATTTTTTTGTTGTGGATATATAAGAGTGGTTTTTTGTTTGAATTGAAGTGTGTGAGCGTGTGTGTATGTGCGAATAATGTCCTAATCATTTGAAGGTAGAGCAGAGTGTGAAGACAATTGAAGAAGAGTGAAGAAGAGTGAAGAGTTGTTCATGCACTTAACCGAAACTATGATCAGGCATTAGCAGATGCTATTTTATCAGTTCAAATCCCTGTAGATGGATTTAATTCGAATCCTTTTGTAAGACAATGTGTCTTCCTTTGTAATTGAGCAGTGAGCTCTAGGTAGTGCACCTGAATGCAAGTGCATTCCCCATATTTCATTTTCATTATACTTTTAATAGGGTATAATTTTGTGGACTAACCTCCACTGTGGTTTTTCCCCTAATAGGGTTTCCACTTAAAAAATCTTGGTGTTATGTGTGTTTCTGATGTGTTAATGATCTCTATTTTCATGCTTAATAATCAGATCTAAGAATAAAGTTGATAAGTCAAATAAGTTTTAAAGTTTTGGGACAACTGATTCACCCCCCCTCTTAGTTGTCTGCTCTTGTTTTCCCAACACCAGAACCTCTAGTTCATGTACATTTTAAACTTTAGTATGATTAGTTATGGAAAACAAGGTTGAGCTAGAATCTCAAATGTAAATCAGCAATAACCACATCGAATTTGAGTGTGTGCATGTATGGTGTATCTATTCTAGTAAAGGTCCTTCTCATCCTAAAATAACTATATTAAAGATTTAGGCTACGTTAGTTGAATCCCTATGACTTTTGTGAAATGATATTTTGGGTATTGCTTCGCTGCCAGACGAGCATCCATAGCCTCGAAGGAGATACCTCTAGTTCTCTCAAAGCATTTCTCTACTACTAGCCAGACATCCATAGCCCCAGTAGAGATACTTGAATTACCCTTATCGTATTGGGTTTTTCAATCAATTAATAGTTCTCTTTTCTTCTTTTTTGTATAGGCTTACTTGAATAATTTATCTTTTCATCTTTTCCTCAATACTCAGATATATCATTCTGGAATTTGGGTTGAGAACTACAATGGATTTCATGACAGTGTCAAGACTTGAATTTTTCACCTAAATCCAAAATAAAATTATCCTGAGATAAATAGGCCTCCATGTAACATATGTTTCTATCTATTTTGTGAAAAATTCAGCCATGGTCTATGAGATTACTTACAATACACCTGTTTTTTCTTAACCTTTCAGGATACTACTTAAAAAGAACACAAGACACAAGTCTTGAAATGAAAAATTTCCACGAACATAACTGAAAATACCTAAACCAACTTCTCTCCTAGTACCTTTAACATAAAATGAATAACCACTCCGTATTTTGAAATAGAGAAAAATGGAAGTCACCCCAAGACACAAGAACAAAAACAAAACCACAAGAGAAAAAAAAACAAGCAAACAAACCAACTAATTACATATATACATCCAAACAGAACATTAGACCCTCATGGGCCAAAATAATGTTTGAGAAACTGACCATTGACAGGTAATGGAACAAGCTCTCCCATTAAAGTGCTCAACTGAAAGGAATTCTCACCAAGGATCTCAGAGATTTGATACAAACCCAACCAAAGTCTAAAAAAATTTTGATGGCACCCTTTCTTTTCCCTAGCTTTATCCCATAGTAGTACAAGGTCAGATATTCTAAATGCTTTGATTTTTTCTCTTTTGTCAAACCAACATTTAACAATAGCTTGATGTTTAGAAAACTGCTATAAAGCAACATCTCTTTGCTCTTCCAGATTCAATAAACTGGTTAGCCTAACCTCTATCCTATCACCATTTGAGTAGAATTATTGCATAAACCTAAGAATAGGTATTTGTAGATGGATAGGAAAGATCAGTTCTTGGCCGTAAACTAACTTGAATGGCGAGTTTCCTAAGGTGGCCTTGATTCGAGTTCTATCTGCCCATAAGGAAAATCTGAGTTGAGTATGCCATTCCCTAGGATTACTTTCTAACAACTTCTTAATTACTTCCAACATATTTTTGTTCGTAGACTCAGCTACTCCATTCCCTTGTGGGTAGTAATTAGAAGAATATTTTGGCACAATTTTAAGCTCATATGCCCATTGAATAAATTCTATAGAAGAGAAAGTAGGGCCATTATCACATAAGAGGGCGAACAGTACGCAAAACTTGGTAACGATGCATTCATTAAGGAATTTGATGACAACCTCGGTGGTGTTGTTCTTACAAGGATGAGCTTCAGTCCAACGTGTACAGTAATTAGTTGTCATCAAAATAAATTTGTGACCTATAGAAGAATTGGGGTTAATTACCCCGACAAAATCTAATTCCCATTGGGAAAATGGTCTTACCTCATATATCGGCTGTAGGGGCATTGCTGAATTGCGTTCCCTGGATGCAAAAGTCTAACATGTATGAAATGTCCTCACATGTTGGTGAGCATCATGGAATACATGGGGCCAGTAGTAACCTGATCTTAGAATTTGGTGTGCCATGGAATAGTAGAACCATGTCCAATACCATGTCTTCCATGAAATTCTGTTATGGCTTGTTTCACTTTCTACTGATCAAGGCAGTGTAGATAGACACCCTTAAAATTTCTTTGGTATAAAGCTCCCCCTTTGAGCATATAGTGGGAACTCTTTAGCCTGAGTTCTCTTCTCTGAGTGACATTAATCCCATTTGGAAATTTGTTATTTAATAACAAAAAGATCAAATCCGCATACCAAGGATCACCTGTAAATCATTGTATCGTATACTGTTGACAAGCAATCTTAGTATCAACATCTTCCATAGCCTCTGATAAACCTTGTCCTTAGAATAGTTTCATCAGATGGATTTCAAGGTCAAATTCTTATAAGATTGACATCCACTTTCCTCGTCTTTCCCCCAACTCAATCTGCATAAGAAGGGATTTTACAATAGGGTTAGGAACTATGGCAGTAATTTGACTACAGAGGATATAGTGTCGAAACTTCTTGACAGCTCACACTAGTGCAAAAGCCTATTTCTCCAAAGGTGGATATCTAACTTTAGCATTCTTGAATGGAGAACTCATAAATGAAATTGGCCTTTCATCTCCTTCACCTTTTCGATGTGTCAAAACATCAGCACAAGAATGGTTAGATGCAAAAGAATATATATAAAAAGGCTTCAAATAATTAGGGCCAGTTAAAACTAGTGCCTCCAAAATAGACTGTTTGATCTACAAAAGTGCATATTTAGCCTCATTAAATGATTGTATCGTATACAGTTGAAAAGCAATCTTAGTATCAACATCTTCCATAGCCTCTGATAAACCTTGTCCTCAGAATAGTTTCATCAAATGGATCTCAAGGTCAAATTCTTGTAAGATTGACATCCACTTTCCTCGTCTTTCCCCTAGCTCAATCTGCATAAGAAGGGATTTTACAACAGGGTCAGGAATTATGGCAGTAATTTGACTGTAGAGGATATAGTGCCGAAACTTCTTGACAGCTCGCACTGGTGCAAAAGCCTATTTCTCCAAAGGTGGATATCTAACTTTAGCATTCTTGAATGGAGAACTCATAAAAGAAATTGGCCTTTCATCTCCTTCACCTTTTCGATGTGTCAAAACATCAGCACAAGAATGGTTAGATGCAAAAGAATATATATAAAAAGGCTTCAAATAATTAGGGCTAGTTAAAACTAGTGCCTCCAAAATAGACTATTTGATCTGCAAAAGTGCATATTTAGCGTCATTGCTCCACTCAATCTTAGCATATTTCTTCATCAATTCGTTGAGGGGTTTGACGATCTCCGCAAACCCAACTATGAATTTTCGCACAAAGTTTATCTTCCTAAAAAATGATCTCATTTCCTTTTTGCTACCAAGCATGGTTAGTTTCAAAATGGATTTCACTCTATTCGGGTCAATTGAAATCCCCTTCTCTGATATTATGTGGCCTAGTAATTTTCCTTTTGAAACTCTGAACACACACTTTTTCGGATTGAGGGAGACTCCATAACTTATGCACTTTTGAAGGACCTTCGACAAATCTGCAACATGGTTTTCTCTATTCTTTGAAAACACCATCAAATCATCCATATATAATAATACATTTACCTACCAAATGTTTGAATTCCACATCCATTGCTTGATGAAAGGTAGCTCCAGCGTTGATAAGACCAAATGGCACCCTCCGATAAGCAAATGTCTCCCACTTGGTAGTGAATGTGGTCTTCATCTTATCATCGTAGTTGACCATTACCTAATTGTATCCTAAATATCCATCTAGGAATGACATCATTTGTGAACCATTTACTATTTGCAACACCTCATCCAAAGAAGGAAGTGGATAATTGTCTTTTTCTGATGCTTTGTTAAGGTTTCTAAAGTCAATGAATAACCTAATCTCTCCACTCTTTTTATGAACAGGAACCAAGTTAGCGACCCAAGTTGAATATCTCATTGGAAAGATTATCCTCACAAGAAAATTTTGCACTTCTAAATTAAGGGCTTGATCATGGCATTAACTGGGTGTTGTTTTTGGTGGAAAGGCTTTGTTTCAGGTTTCAGTGGGATAGTATGTGTTATTACCGATGTATCAAAGGTTTTCAAATCTTCGTACCCCCAAGCAATTGCTGCTATATCCGCTTTTAATGCTGTTAGGATTTTCTCTCGAATGTGTTTGGTGTAGGTTTTGCTAATGAACACATTCTTCTCAGGGCCTGAATCTGCCAGGTTAACTGGATTGTACTTCCCTCCATTAGTGTCAGTAGGTAGTTTTTCACGGGCTTGACGATCAGAGTCTAAGATCCTCTCTAATGATACCATTCCTTTAGGAATACTATTTGTTTTTAGGTTCATTATCCCTTTTGCATCACATGTTTTTGGATCCCACTCTCCTTGATCTTTGTCTGATTCATCAATAATTTTCCCTTCAAAGATGTCCTAACATACCAAGAAGGTAAGTATATGATAGTAATCATCAAAAAATTGAAAATTACAAACGTTATCTAGAATGGCCAGGATCAAGACTAACTCCACTAAAAATCTCTTCAACTTAGAATCTTGCATGGGTTCCAAGGTACTAGCAACAACAACAAGTGAATCTATAATCTGGTTGTCCTCTCTAGGAATCAATTTAATCCCAAAGGCATCAAAGTATTCTATCAGATTCCATATTCTATTCAGGTATGTAGCCAACCTCTTGTTATGGCATGTGTATTGACTGTGAACCTACTTGATAATGACCTCAGAATCTCTCATGACTATCATAGCTGTAACCTTTTTCTAATGTGCAAACATCAGTCCTCTGGCCAGTGCTTCATACTTTGCCACATTATTGGTACAACTGAACTGCAAACTATAAGAAGCAAAGTATATTTTCCTTTTCAGGTTTGTTAGTTCAACTCCTACTGCACTCCCTGATTTAGACTTAGAACCATCGAATTTGAGGACCCACAATTGATCTGGAGTGGGTATTTCTTTATAAGGATGATTCAGTGGTAATTTTTCACAAGAAATAAGTGGCGACTTGGACTAGTTTAAGACTTCTAGACATGGGGAGTGATGTGAACGACAATTGTTAGAGATTTCACTCAGATTTAGAACCTATGCAGGCACTTCTTCTTGAATTTGATCTTGACCAATGGGTTTACAAGTGGTTATTGGTTTCAACAACCCCCTTGGAATTGGAAGATTGGAAGGGGCTGGTGTATTTGATAGTTCTTGAGATTCTATAATCTCATTTCCCAAGGAAGAACATGAAGCTCGAGTCTGTCCAATTGGGGGAAGGACTTCTTCCTGTGTAGTATTGGTCCTTTTCAAGATAGTGGAATCTCTAGCCTCAAAGGAAAACTAATTAAGGGATGTTTTAGGGTGGCATTCACAGGTTTCCTCAGACTAATAGACATGGTTCAAAATGTCTACACAAGGTTGACACATCAATTCATAATGCCTTTGGTAATGAATCCTACACCAGTTGGGGAGTAGAAAACACCATAGATCAACCTCTTCTCCCAGAACCAACCTATCTTGTTGCAAATTTATAATTAGAACTTGCTGGCTAACAGTGGTCATGGGGTCATTATGCTCTAAAGGTTGCAAATTATCAGGATTAAACATTGAAAGGTCATGATTTCCTCTCTCTTATATACTCCTATCTTAGTTTCAAAATAGGCTACCTCATTAGGATAGTCATACTCAGTGATCATATGTTTGAGACGAGGCTCACTTTCAATCCTAATCTATGTTGCTACCCCTTTCCATGGTAGCCACACGTGTGAAAATTCTAAAGATAGGTAACCCCTGATGCTTTTCATCAAATCCTGGCTTAACAACATGTCGTATGTCTTGAGGATATTAGCCACCAGGATATCCATATAAGTCTGGATCCATGGGTCTGATCCAACCTATACATGAATATTTTTTAGTCTGCCTACCACATTAACCTCAGTTTTGTCTAACTGAATTACCTTCTTGTGAGTCTGAACCAGATTTTAACCTAACTTTTTACAAATGGAAAAGGGCATGATATTACCTGATGCTCCAGAATCCAAGAGGTAGTTATGCAATCTCTTTGCAAAGATTCTCAAGCTTAGAAGGAATGGTGGGGTCCCTGTCTTACCTTTGTATAGGGCTGCATTCATTTCATTGATTGGAGTCACCTTATTCTTTCCTTTTGAGAGATCTACTTCTTCCAAAGGTCTCAACACAATGTCGCGTTGGGAAGGGCACCACTTTAAGATATCAAAGAATGACAATGAAGTCTTTTTTTTTTGCATCTCTGAAATAAAATCAAATTCCATGTCATTTTTCATTTGATACTTAGGAAAAAAAGATGAGTTACCTTTATTTTGAAATTCAGGTGGGCCTTTCAGTGGAGGCAGATTGTTGTCCACATTTTGATTGGGTGGAACTATAGTGCTAAGATGAGCAGATGTAGTGAATGGGCCTTTATTCTAGTTCCTCAAAAAATGACCCCCTTTGGATTGGAAGGCTTGAGCATCATACACATCTTCTTCTGTCTCATTTTCCTCTTGTCTAGGGAAAGGAGATCCCTCGTCAAAGAGTTCATAAGCCATGGCTATATCTGTGGATCCACCATTCTTGTTGGGAGCACCTTGCAATGGAGTGCCAACTTGTGCAATCTTAACCATTTTATCCATTTCAGGATAATTAACCTTAGAATGTGTTGCAGTGTCATGCAACCTACACCAATTTGTCATGAAATTAAGGTCTACAATTTTTTTTGTGTGTGGTTTATCATCACTGGCTTGATAGTTATGGGAAACTCCCCCATTATTTGGTCCAATATTCCATTTTCTGTTGTTATTGGATCTTTGGTTGTATCCCCTATTTTGGTTCTGGTAATTTTGATTGGGGGAATTTCAATTTTGAAAGTTCCTTTGGTTCTGATTGGCGTTTTGGTTGGAATAACTACCTTGATTGGAATACCCTCCCTGGTTTTGGTAATTCTGATTTGGTTTTGATTTTGAGAAGGGTTGTATTTGAGTTGTGCCATCTCGTTGGTCACTTGAGATAACATTTTCTTTAGAGTTTCCAACTCCATTGTCAGATGAGCTATATGTTCACTTTCTGCAGTGGTTGCAACTGATGTATGTGTCACGGGGTTAGATCCTCTAGCTTGATTATGGAAATTTTGAACTTATTGTGAGGGGTCATGAGTTGGGCCACTAAAGAATAATTGCTGAGATGGAGATTATAACTCAACTAAGGGTCCATATGCAGAATGAGACATTATCAGGTCTGTATTAAATGAGGTAGGATTAGGCACTTGGGAGTATCCTAGAAGAGGAAAAACTCCTCCTAGACCTCCTTCTTGTGATCTAATTTGCTGCTGTAGTTTAATAGCAAGGTGATAAACTTTGGAAAGAGAATTAATGTCATTTTCATTGTATGTTCTTTGCAAAAATAGGCCAATCAGGGGATCTATGGCCTTCAAGTAGGCTTGGATTGCAATATTTTCAGCCGCCAAGTATGGGTCTTGTAACATCTTGTACATCCTCTAAAATTTGGTATTAAATAGGGGTAACGGTTCATGTGGCTCTTTCTTGATAGTGGAAAATTGATGGTAAAAGATTACGAGATCAACATAAACCTAAAAGTGGTTAATAAAGGCATCTTCTAAGTTCATCCAGCTCAAGATTGAACTAGTAGGCAGATTCAAATACTAGTTATAAGCCATGTCTCCCTACGAATAAGGAAACAACCTACATGCAACATCATGGTGGGAAATTTGAGCATGGGTATAGGAATCTTTGAATGCTTGTATGTGCTCTTCAACACTTCGTGTGTCACCATGAGCATACCTGGGGAAAAATTTCTTCGGGTTCTTAGGAATTTCGTGTATGCCACTAGGAATGACTCCTAGTGGCGAAGGATTGTTGGCAAAGAATGCCATAGGTGGTGGTGGTGGTGGATTTAGTTGTGCCAATTGTGGTATTGGTGGAAACCCGGGTGGAGTAAGTGGTGGTGTTAACGGTGGTAGGATCAAAACCCTACCGGATCTGGGCCTAACAGGGGTTTGGAGTTCAACTAATGGTTCTGGATTTGAAGTAGATCAAAGAACTATTTCAAGCCTTTCTGGTGAAAAGGACCCAATTTGATCCAGTTTGTTCCTTCATACCCTCCTTCTAGCACTAGTTCTGTTGATGGTCAATGTAACACAACAACGTTAAAATATAATATTTCTACTCTATTTCTCCTAAAAAAAAGACAAATAACCTAAAGCTACCTATCTTCCAAGGTCTCTGTAGTTGGTTCTCAACTATGCTGATGTTGTTCGGTGGCCTATGCAACTGTAATGTTTAAGGGGCTTGTTGGTAAAGGGATACAAACTGTATAGTACAAATTAATCTAATGTTTAGGGGTGTAAATAAACATCAAAAGATAGAATAGAGCTTAGGACAACAAAACATAAATGTAGATTTCCTTCAATTTAGACATTCAAACTTCATAATGAGCATTCCTTTCAAACAACTAAACCATAAAATGAGACAATCCACAGAACAATCTATACCATTGCATTCATTTATAGTGAAAATTCAAGACATACAAATAATTCAACATTACTAAACTTCAAAATCAACAAGAACATATCGCCAATTCATCATTAAAATTCATGGATCAATAAACAAAAAGAAATATCACTCACTGACAATTCAATGGAAACAATCTCAGATTTAGAATCTTCTATTGAATTTCATCAAATAAGAGAGATTTATACACAACATTCACTGGCATACGAATGACCATTGTTCATTAATATCACCATTAAAAGTAAAACTTGGAAATAACATGAACTATATTAAAACTGTAAAAATGTCTAAGTATCTTTGCATAAAACTGTAAAAGCTTCTAAAACTTTAAAAATTATCCTAACTTTCTCCTTTAGGCAGCTAATCTTTCTTCAATTAGTTGACCTTTACAACATGGAGAGAAAAAATACATATAGACAATTCTTAACACTAATTCCTCCAATAAAAAATTGAGATCCACAAATCTAGGAACAACTGGAGTTGCATGAGATGACTGCCCATCATGATCTTCAATTAAATTATTGATGACTCTGTATCAAAATCTGATGCAAAAAGAGAAGGTTGAACTGTTAGGGGATCTTTAGTTGAACTGGTGTCATGTTCCTAAAAAGTAGGAGAGAGCTGCCTAGCTGGCCGTACCATCTGATGCTTCATTCAAAAAAGGATATTCTTTAGACACCTCACTCCTCTGTCTTCTTTTCAAGTAAGTATTCATCATAACTACCCAATACTTGTTTAAGTATGTCCACATTAGTCCCATCTACCCAATTGTCTCCAAACTTTATTATTTTCAACTCAGTAGAGGTGAACTTTTGCATATCATCAAACTTAGCTAGCTCCATGTGAGCAATCTCTACCACCTCTTTGATGCCCATGAACCTGCCAATTAATAAGTCATCACCAACATCTCCTTTCTGCACCATCTCTTGGAACCTATTATCCCACTTGTTCCTTAGCTCATCAAGAGGGAAACCATCCTTGTCAGGGACACCTTCATTCACCATCATAGCTATGATTGCTTCTAACTCCATAATTTGGTCTATTAAATCCTTCCCAGCTTGTTGTACCTCATCCCTATGTGCAAAAATGAATGAAGTCTGAAATTTGATAATATTAATAGTTTTATTAATAAAATTCTCATAACCTTCTTCAAGGATAGATTGTTCCAAGAGTATTTGTTGAGGAAGCTTATTAATTTCTTTCAATTTCCTCACATGCTCTTTGTATTCTTCTTCATGCTTCCAAAGGATCTAAGCATATGTAGTCATATCATTGGCTAATTCCAATGCTTCTTTATGAACCTTGTGGCTTTTAACAGGCAGTTCCTCCACCTCTTGGTTCAACCTATCACTCCATCTATCCAACACCTTTACCTTGCTTCTCATCTCAACAAGGTCATCACCTTCTTTCTTGCTCAACAAAATTGGTGTCTCAGGATCAACAAATTGTATATAAACTGTAGACATAGAAAATATACAGACATACTTGATCCTGATTTAACTAACACCATTTCATCCTGAATCATCCCTTAGTCTAACCATTTAATCAAATACCCTTATTTGATTAAATTCATCACTCTTCATCCCTTAATTAAAGAAATAATCATTAATCTGATTAAGTCATTCTCTCTTGTTAATTAAATCAATCAATCTGATCTAATTATCTCTATATAATTAAATAATTCATTTTATTTGATTAAATCTCGAAAGTCATCTTATCAAATTAAATAAATTAAACCTTATTTGATTTAATCTAACATGCATCCCCTTTAATTAAATAAATAAATAAATTTTATTTAATTAATCTCTAAATCATATTCTTCTCATCTTTTGATTTAAATCAACCCACAAATCTAAATAAATTAGTCACATCATCTAATCCTTCATTAAATTAATTAACCCTTGATTAATTTAATTCTAATCCATGTCCCATCCTCTAGCTTTTTCCACTTGCACATGAAAATACATTTAATTCATTTATTAAATCTCTATTTTCTCTCAACTTGGCATCTTTAGAGAATATTCTTCCAAATTTGAAAATCCCTTCTAGTGGACTTTGTCCTTCCAACAAGCCATTTATTTCATCTTACAAGTCCTTTTGCATTGATCCAAGTGGCCATTACTCCATTTGACTCTCCCTCCACCTTGTCATTTCACTAATTTCAAATTTCAACTATTTGCATTTATGGGCACATTCATCAAAATGTGCACATCCTTTATCCATTCATCTCTTGACAAGTGGCATTTGGCCATTGGTTGAAAGTTAGTACCACATTGCTTCATTTTGGGCATTTCTCCATCTTGTCTTTCTATAAATAAGAGATTTCTCTCCTCATTTGATCATCCACAATTTGAGCAAACTTACTATACTCATTTTCATCTTCAAGCATTAACATTTTCATCAATTTCATCAAGGCATAGCTAGGTTATTGCAGGTTTTCTCCATGGAGTTCATTTGAAGCAATCACCAAGTGGATCAACCATCATCAAATCATCAAAAGCTTGCATAGGAGTTGGGAAAGGGATAATTTCCATATCAAATTGGCACCAACTCCCCCATAAGATCAAGAATTTGCATGTTCTTAATAGGATTTGATCTATTTCCATGCTTTTTCATTGTGTTCTTGTTTTTATTCCATCTTGGCTTGCATTTGAATCTTCTAATGTGTTTGTTTGTTGTGTTTCATAGGTACTAGGATCTTCATTCTATATTTTGGCACTAGAAGGAGGGAAAATCTCACGTTTAGATCACGTTTTTATCAAAAATTCAGTGCTTTTTTCTGTTTTTGTGTGTCTACAGGGAAGTGAACTACTATCACACCAGTGTCACCATATAGTACCGCTTCAAACTTCAAACAACGACGCTCTATCTTTCTCGCCCAAGATTCAAATTTTTAAATTCCACCGAGGGGTCAATCTGGGGTTGTTGAATTTTTCAAATTACAAACTGCATTGCTGGTGAAAGGTGCGACACAATCACACTCTCTATTTTGCTGTAGAGTGAAACTTGTAGAAATAGAGGCACCATACAACACTGCTAGATTCTTTAAACTACACCGCCTGTGCAGACTCCACTGCTGAAGGGAAGTACAAAGTGAGATCTCAATTTTTTTTATTACATGTGCTTTTTTAATTCTGATCATCTGGGTTATTACTTGCTTTCCTGACCTCTATTTTGCAGTTCTAACTGGTCTTTTGTAGGTTGGTCTAATCAAAGTAAAGGAGGAAGCCAAGATTGAAAGAGGCATAATGAAATCACTCTCTCATGATACCAAGTACTTTAGTGTTTGTTTAACACTCAGAGAATTCACAATTTCTCTTAAAAAATTGTTATCTTTCATATGCTTAGGACCTACTAAATTTGTTTTGGGCTCTAAAACGAGCATTTCAATTTTTTTTGCTACAAAGGGCTTAAAAAGAACTTTAGGACAAACTCACTAGATTTGGTTTGAGGATTAACAATTGAACAAGGAAATCTCCATATTTCATTTTGGTGTTCTAAAAAGAATCAAATCATTGCTTTATGGGTTTGAAATGAACAAGTGCTTCTTTGTTTTGTAATTACTTACTCAAAGTAATACCATCGAAAGGATGTATGTGCTTCTCTCGCACCTCACGACGATCTTGAGAATCAAAAGGCCTTTTGGTGATCTTAAGTTGGGTAAATTAATTACCTCCATATTTCATTTTGGGATTAAAATTAGACAAAACTTGTGAGTGTGAGTGGAGTGTATTGTGTACATTCTCTCTCTTTGTGTTGTAACAAATATTGATTGAGTTATGGGTATTGCTTGCTCACTTTAAAGACAAGCGACTTCCAACTGGTATATAAGTGTGGATATTGGAACAAAGGCCAATATCACGATGGTCATCCTGATGAGAAGGGCAACAATGGTCTCTCGCTGAATGGGTGATCCCCCATGAATGGAAAGTACGAATTAAAACCTTTGTTTAGAAAAGGCCAAAATCCTTGATCTATTTGTTGGTGCAAGAATGGTCATTCTAAAGCCGCCCCACACTTTTACAATTTTTAGTAGAAATGGAAAGTATGCCATGGGAGTTTCATGGGTGTTGATGCTTGGATGCCCCATATAAGTGAGTGTCATGGAGGGGATCCAGTGGGGTAAAGCATTTAACCATTCGCTAAAAATAAGGGTAGTTAGACTTGTCCAAGTGGGGATTCAACAAATATAGTCTTTCATATCCATAGGATTGTGCATGTTCTTGGAAACAAAACACTTTGCTTGTTTGTAAACATTTGGAAACAAACATTCAACATTGTCATCAAAACTTCAAACCCTTTAGGAAAAAAATATCTTTGACAAGATTCATGTGTTATTGCCTGCCCTTGGGATTTTATCCTTAGAGGTTTCTAAACACTTGGATTTATATCTAAATTTTCTTGCTAAAGTCAACAATAGGTAACCCTTTCCTTGATTTCCTCAAAGTTCCGCATGATGTACTTTGTGGGATGAGAAGAAGTTAAGACATTGGACATTTAGTTTGAAAAGTTAATCAAGAGATTGTTTGTGGTAAAAAGAAGTCACTAAGAAAAGTTAAGAACAATTGAACCCCACACATGTGTCTCAAATGATTTCACACAAGATCAAGATCTAGAAACCAAAGTCAAAAGATATTAGTCCAAAAGAACATCAAAAGCATCTCTCAACGCTCTACGAATTCAGACGAAGATTACTTTTCAACTTTTACAGAAATTATTCAAAAAACAATCCTAGTTTGTACTCGTTCTATTATTGTCAAAATCCAAATCTTTTTCGGGAATTTGAACATCTTTTTTAGAGTAAAGCATGTTCTTCAAAATCGAGGTCTTGTAAAGAAGAGTCTTTTTAGGTACACATAGGATCAAAATCAAAACCTTCATCCATCTTTCAAACATCAAACCAAAATCATCTCACCAACAACTCTTGAAAATCTTGAAATCTTCATTCGTGCTAGAATAAAAAATCCTTGAAACAAATCAAAATCCTTGAATTAAAATCCTTGAATCAAACATCAAATCATCTTTGTTTAGATAAGTATATGTAGATGCATCCTTCTTCATATGCTTAGTTAAATTATCATCAAATCATTTTTTTTAGCTAGGTATATGTAGATGCATCCTTCTCCATATGCTTAGTTGAATTATCATCTTGTTTGGTTTGGTGTGGGTAGATGCATCCTTCTCCCTACACTTAGTCAAATTATCCTCTTGTGAGAAATTCCATCCCATAGATAACATCCAACATCTTGGGATCTATTTTCTCATTATCCAAAATCAAAGCAATCCAAAACCAAATCAAGGTGAATCAAAATCCAAAAAATTCAAGAATCCAAAATCAAAAAAAATCCAAGAATCCAAAAATTCCCAAAAGTATAGCATCTCCCTCAATATCTTCTAAGAGTTTAAATCATCCATATCATCCACCTTTCACACACTTCATAATTTCACCTTTGATCCTTAATCATCCTAGATCTTCTCTTTTGAACCTCATTTTATGGTTCAAACAAGATCACAACACAAGAAGAACATGAAATGTAAACTTGCTCCATATATCATGAGAGATCTAAGTCAACCAAACTATCAAATATTTACAAAACTAATGGATTATCAAAACTCACATTTATACAATCAATACATAGGATCATTACCTCCTACAAAATTCAATGGTACAACAAATGTGAGTTTTCCCAATTTAAATTTTGGAACATCTTTCCCTATGGTAGATTTAAATAAAAATTCAAACCTACAAATCTATCAACCAAGCAATCAATGCATGAGTCTTCAACAAAACAACAGTATCCCACAAAATCCATACATACCAATTATGAATACACCAAGTACAAGTTTACCAAACATGAACATTTCAAATCCACACTTGGTAAACTTTGGGATGGATATGTGTGTGAATCATATGAATGTTGTTCAAAGCCCAAACAAGATGTTGAATCCAAGTCAAGATAACACCATGCAAAATAAAATTTACCTAAATCAAGGAAATGTGATTCCCAACCACAACAACGTTCAATTTCAATCTATCATGCCAAATCTAAACATCATCCCAAATCTGAACATTGTCCAAAATCAATCACCATTAGGTCAAATCTCACAAGGAAACAAAGGAAAATACACACCACTTGGGAAACCAATCAAATCAATCATGCAACAGTTGGTTCAGGAAAAAATCATCACAATTCCCACCTATGAAAATTATCAAGATCCCTTAGTGAAACCACTATGGTCAATGAAAATCACCTTTGTGATTATCACAAAACAAAGGGACACACAATATCAGATTGTATTCAACTCAAAAATCTCATCCACCTGTGGTACAATGAAAATCACCTTTGTGATTATGGGACACACAAAACAAAGGGACACACAATATCAGATTGTATTCAACTCAAAAATCTCATCCAAGACCGTATTGATAAAAAAATAATAACTATTGGGGACAATGATCAAGATTCAACCACTGGCGATAACAGTGATAACCTCTCGACCAATGATCATGTTGAAGATGTCTCTACATCATCCAATGAGTTATGGGACACATCTCAAGAATTTAATCCAAAACATGATCAACATCTTTCACCAAGGTCTAGCAATGATCCTTTCCAAAACATATGGACATCCTTTGACCTCATGACATTTGAGCTACTTCCTATGCCTAAGGAAGATATCCAAGAACCCTTTATAAGCCATCCATTCTTTGAAACTGACCCATGTCAAGAACTTGATCCAAAGCATGTTGAAAGAAATTCCCAAATCATTCAGGATCAAGAATTTGTATCTCCAATCTACTACAATGATCTAATGGATGCTCTCCTATCTATACAAGATGTCACAAATGATGATCACATCCACATAGCACATACTCCTCCATCTACCCATGAGATGATTCTTGTGAATGGAAACATAGATGATCTTCATTCAGGACAAGATTCCTTTACTCCTGACATTATTACACAAACAAAGTAGGTTATTGATTCCTATAGTCAAACTGAGTTGTCAACATCAGGATCAGATATATCCCAAATTCATACTAAGGACATCATGTATGAAGATATACAATATTATCCACTCAAGGAAACATGTAAGATAGGACAAGATATTCCAGAGTCAGCAGAGCAACAAATTGAAATAGCATCATCTACAGTGGTCATTTATTAGAGAATGCATTCTAAATAAGAACTCTCGAAACAAGATGAATCAAGAAACAAAGGTGCTACTACCACTATACTAGGGGAAACTTCCTCTCAAGAAAATGTCAACAGAGGGAGCACGAAGAATCCTTATGATGACACTGATGCCAATAATACAACCAGCCACGCCACGAATCTTCATCCACCCATCACTCCATCCACAAATTGGGACTAATACCAAGATAAGGATGTAAATAAAAACAAGAAGAACATCATCAAAGAAAAAGAAGTTGGGAAGCATAATGGAAAAATAAAATACACATAGATACCAAAGAATACAAAGAAATATCATCCATATCAAACTCCATTAGTCAAAGAAACTATGGGGGAAAATAAAAGAGGGAAAATTATCCATCAAAGATGTCCACAAAGGAAAAATAAGGCTTCTCAAGCGATGTACAAAGTGTATCAAGTAGTTGGTCCTAATTCCATGCACACTTCTATATCCACCCATCATTGCTCATCTTCCCAAGTTTGGAGAGCCAAAGGTTCCAAACTATCAACCAATCCATCTTTTATTCCTAAACACACTCCATCCACATCTCCACACATGATATCCAATTCTCATATCGACCATGTATTGGCAATGACCCTTCATCATAAGAATTCAGAAGGCACTCTATCATGATGTGCGCACAAAGATAAAGTTAACTTTGGTATCAACAAAGCAGATTAGGAATCTCAAAAGTTGTGTTCAAGTGCACGTATCTTGGCAAAGCAACTTCTTCAAGCAAGATATCAATGGCACATCATGACAGAAGTATCTACATTGGCATCACTAGGTGGTTCAACGTGAGCTTAAAATCTTTCAGAAAAAACCAAAAAAATAAAAAAAACAAAAATCCAAACAAAAAATTAGAAAAAGGATTAAAAAATAGTAAAGAAAAAAATCCCCCTCTAGTGAAAACCACTTCGGTGGTGCTTTGGGTAAGTACCTTGATGAAAACCTGGAAAACAGGCGTCATGTGTAGAATCGAGCATCTACGTGCACTAATTAAAGAAAAATCATCTCATCCCATCCTTAATAAATCCAACATTCCATCCATATTATCCATAATAAAGCCATTTATCCATGAACCATTTATCCAATCCATCTTCATCCATTCTACATCCATAGTCCAAGTTATCTTGATCTTGAAAAAGTTTGGTGCACACTTTGCACTTTCTTGTGGTAAATATCTTGACATGAGTCACTTTCATTGATCCCATCCTATCCTAATGTTATCTAGGCTAGGAAGTATTATCCAAATGAGCATCCTCTATTCAAACACCTTATCTTATTGCAAGATAATCCTTGGCATCCTTTGCATGCTTACCATATCCATCCATCCATACACCTATCCAAGCATCCACCCATGACATTCCATACATTGCTAGACACTGGGGGAAAATATTTACATCTTGCTTCGGGAATAAATCTTGATATATATCCTCTAGCTTATGTGGTGATCTGAACATTGGCAAATGTAAAATCAAATTGGTCAACCACTTATGAGAAAAATATCCAAATCACTAGCCCATGGCATATTTTGACAAGATGTTCCTTATCAAGTTTTATCTTCAATTGAACATCGATCCAAACAATCAATATCAGTTGCATCTAATTTGCACATCAACGTCACATCAGGGTATGTGCAGGATCATCATGGAAAAAACAAGCCCTTAAGTGGCAAAATTTTTAGAAAAATCAGTGTTAGGCAACTTGACATAAAAATTTGAATAAGTTATCTATATTATTTCAAAAATATGTAAGAATAGAATCTGTAGAAAATTGAATGTAGTTTCTAAACTACTAGGTTTATTTAAAAATAAATAAAATCTATTTGGTGAAATTTTGAAATTTCAATGCAATAGTACTTAAATTTTAGGGAAAAAACAAGAAGTAGTGTCAACCACCCTAACCATAATAAAATGATAATATTTTTTATAATATTTTATATATAAGTAGAGGACTCATGTATGCATGTGATGCATATTTTTTTGTAATTTTTTTCCAAGTAAATAATTAATTATGATTTTTTTATTACAACTTTTAAAAAATATAAAAACTCGTATGTCTGACCACCTTAACTTGGTCAAAACTTCATGAAATTTATTTTTTATTTTTTTAATCTTATAGTATGTGAACCATAGAATGTGACACATGTTTCGGATTAAAAAAATGTGATACCGTTTGAAAGTTATAGATGTTTTTCAATCAACCTATCGATCAGGACTTTAGTCGTAATTCTAATAGAAAATGAATAATAATCCCTCATCATCTTGGGATATCCATCCTAATCCTCGTGTTGCTTAACACTATTCTTGCATTGTTGTGTATCCTCAACAATGGTATTATCATCAATCCATCAATTTTATCGATCAACCCTAGCTTGGTTTAAAAAAAATCCCAAACAGAGCACTGATATCATCATGCATATCCACATCCAAATTGTCAAAATTGTGCAAAAATCCAAAAAACATTCAAAACATATCAAAAATCCAAAAACACTCAAAAAGTCAGAAAACGTCAAAAACATGCCATCTAAACTACATCATCTCTGAGCTTAAACGTGGGCAAGGCTAATCTTTGATCAGCCCCCGAGACACAAAAACACAAAAACCATTCAAAAAAAATAAAATCCAAAAACATTTATAAAATCTCATAAAATCAAAACATGTGTAAAATATTGAAAATACCAAAAAACAGCCTTAAAACATTTCAAAACATCAAAAACATCCAAATATTTGAAAAAATCCATTTGTCTCATCTTGCTTTCACCCGTAATAAACATCATTCATAATAAATCATCATCATCTTCAACCTTTGGTGAAACAGTTGGAAACAAGTCTAGCAAATCGTAAGTGAAAACTTAAACATCAAAGTCTCAAGTCTAGGTCAGTAAGTAAACAAGTTGGTCAACTCTTTGTTTCAATAGCCTATCATCCAATTAGTCCCATATCAAAATCATTTGATATCGTCATGTCCTAGGATGCATCCTTCCTACAATGGACATCAACATCAGGCATCACCGCAGTTTAGTCTTGACTAGCGGTTTTGAACATCAACTTGTTTGTTACTTTATCTTTGTCTTTTGATTTATCTTATTGTGCTCATTCCAAGGACCTCTCAATGATGTCTGAACAAAAGGATTTAGAAAGATAGGAATGGGGCAATGATCATTATCTTTTATCTGCTGTGCTTGTTGGATATTTTTGTAATATAACCTTGGTCATGTGTGCTTTGTTTAGGTGTAGGGAGGATGTTTTAAGTATCTTGTTGACCACATAGGAAGGCTTTCTTTTCTATGTTTTGGTCTGAGATGTTTGGAATATGTGAAATACGTTTTGAATAAGGTTTCATATGCTAGGTGTGAACAAGAATACTCTTTTTTGATTGTCGAGTCAAAGTCCATCACACTAGGTACAATGCCATCCTAGTTCTTTATACCTTGATGCATCGTACTTACGTGTGTAATCAAACATAAGGTAATTGGCCCTTTGAAAATACCAACTCCTCGGCAAGTAATCATTATCATTATCATCTCTGGTGTCTTGTTGGAATCTCTTCTTTTCTTCTATCTTTTTCTTTTCACGTTAACATGGTACCATGATAGTTAATCAAATCATCATCATCATTGCATTCATCCTGCATCCACAAAAGCATTAGCATACTATATATTGCATACCATATCATATAGAAAACATCAAATCACTACACATGCATTGCATTTTCGTCCATGTATAATATAGAAGGGTCATTCTAAGCATCTCATGAATCATTACATTGCATTCATTTGCATAAGCATTTCATAAATCATCCCATATGATCATATATCCCATAAAGAATCCATTGCATAAACATAAAAGCAATCATCCCATAACATTATAAACATCTACAACATCATAAACATCAATTGCATTCACCATATCATAAAATTGCATAATCATCCCATATCACATACAAGTATCCATTACGCCATTACATGTCATATATCAAAGTATCCATGTCATAAGCATCAATTCACACATACATCACTACGTATATCATTTCATGAACATCATTACATATATCATCATCATATCACATCGTCATAAGAACATATCATGCATAGAAAAAGTACATTGCATCCTACCATCCATCACTGCATAATATAGATTTGTTTGTCTAAGCATTTGCACATCATAACATTTTGCATACATCATTAAAAGTTCATAAGAAAAGGTACTGAAAAAGAAATGCATCCATACATCATCACATAAACATCATAGCATCGTAAGATAGAATTATTGAATAGCATATAGAAAGTAAAGTCATCCATAATGAATAAATAAGATAGGCATAGCATATCACAAAATCATCATCTCATATATCATCGAAAATAACTATATTGTCATGGTACAAAAATTGGATCAAGTATCAAATACATAAGTACAAGGGCCCACTAGGTCTATAAAAAATGAGCCCATCGGGCGCAAAAAGAATGTTGTCTCAAAGATTAAAATGAAGGGTAGCCCTGCTGGCTACCTACTCTCTCCCTGTGATCCTCTACAGGTTGATGGCTTGTCCTCTGTGAAAAAATTGGTACTCGAGCTACTCTCAGAACGACTTGGTAATAATACAATATGTAATAGTCAACCTCCTGAATGGACTCCTTGTATGAATGAAGCGATACCGTGCTCTAGGAGGAAGATGCAGCCATGCTTTCTAGCTCTGTAGCTTGTATCTACTGGACTCCCTGGTTCTACTCTACCCGCAACTGATCTCTTTCAGCTATCAGTGCCTACACCTGGGCTTGTAACTGCAAAATCTGGCCATCTCTAGGGTTTGGTTGGAGAGGTGATTACACAACCGGCTGATCCTAATCCCCATCTCTGGGTGGTGTCAAGACCCTATCCTGGTGCCCGTCCTGTCTGTCATGCTACCCCTGGTCCTGATCTTGTCTTAGGATGTCCTGGTGGGGCTGCTCCTGTTGATCCTTGACTAGCTGATCTGGTGGTGGCCCACCACCTCCCTGATCCTGGTTTTCATCCCCTCGGCCCCATCTTGCTCCCCTGCCTCTGGCTTTGCATCGAGAAAATGCTCTCCCCGGAACTATAAGTCTAAGCGGTGGCCGAAACCAATCTTTGTATGCTTGCGTGGTCCTTGCATTGGCCTGCCCCTGGTCATATGGCAATGACCTAGCCACTAGCTGCATGAAACTCTGAACTGCCTCATGGGAAGGTATATAACGACCCCAAGAGCTTTGGCTTGTAGTCCTCACAAAAATAGCCATGTACTAATTGTCTGGATGATCCTGTGCCTCTCCAAACTATCTTTGAACCCTACCTGTTAGGTACATCTTGAGCATCATATGCTCCCTATCCTGCATTAGTCTATCCTGGCAAGCAAAGAAAAGTTGTTGTACATTGTCGAACCATGTGGCCATCCAAGATATGGCTGCCATGTGAACACTCACATGTCATCTAGGACTCTCCTCTAGTGAGGAATCCCATGCTGTCCTATGTGGGTGAAAGAAAGACCCCCTCTATATCGCCAAACAACAGGATCATCTGGCACCATGGTAACTGGTACAACTCATGGATGAAGCACATGGATATGCTCCTAGGCCTAGATGTGCAGCAATGTAACTCCTGCCCCAAGTGCTCTGCTATCTAGGTATGAAAACTCATGTAGATCTCTATATAGAGAGGCTAGAAGAACTAGCCCCCACACAAATAGTGTCTGTCGCTGAACCATGCGCTCCCAAGCGAGCCCCCATCTAGGACTGAAATGTCAGCCTCGCTGATCTAGTGTGACGAGACCTAATATAATGGCTATAGTAACTAATCAAAATGGTGACACAGAGAGCCTATAATGCTCTAACTCGATTTGATCCTCGCAGAAAACAATTTGATCAAGGCCCATAATATCGTAGTAGGCCTCCCTCCCGGCATCCATGTCATATATCACCCACTCTCCATGGATGGGAAATCTATGGATCTGTGGCACATCCTCTAGTATGACTGTCGCCTCACCTGTTGGGAGGTGGAAGGAGGATGTCTCGCTATGCCATCTCTCAGCGAGTGTCATCATCATGCCCAGGTGTGTCCGAATAGGTGATGCATAAGTAATGTACCAAAGACCAATTTGCCCTAGATACTCCTGCTATCACTCAGACAGACCATCCAAAATGCTAAAAAGGTCTTGGGACCTTTGCTCGCGTGAGTAGAGTATCACCACCTCCTCCTGCATCAGGAAAGTCACCACGTTAAAATTCATCAAAAAAATCCAGATCTGGGTTTGTCTCGACGTACCCCAGGCAACCTTAGTGTCACTGTTTGTGGGTGCGGTGTAGTTTGAAAATTCCAAACTGCACTGCTAGGAGAGTTTGAACCTTAAACTCTTCTGCGGTGTCACAGTTTGGATGTGCGGCCCAGTTTGACCTAAACCCTAAGTTTCAAAGAGGATCGTGGCATCGCAGTTTGGATATGCAGTTGGGTTTGAAATTTAAACCCTAATTTCAAACTACGCTGTGACATTGCTACTTGCGACTACGACACAGTTTGAGGCCGTGTAACGCCGAAAGAGAGTTTGAAGTGACACTATATAGGACCGCTCCTAAAGACCTAGTTTCCTAGCCTAATAAATGTGCACAAAAATTGAAAAGCGAACTTGGGTCAAGTTGACTTACCGGTGGTCTAGTGCCAAGAAGCCTCTGGTGTGTCTGTACTCTGTTGGAAATGTGCTGGGGAAGTTGTCGTTGCACCATCTCTCCAAAGGGTTAGAGCTCAAATTTGCAAAATCTCTAAAGGATGAATGAACAAATGAATTGGAAATGCCCCCTCAAGGCCTATTTAAGCCTAAAAATTGGGGTTTTTTGACCCTGTTTGGCCATCCTGCTAGGGTTTTCGTCCCCCGATCCCATTTTCGCCCAATCGAGGCCCGTTTTGCACTGTTTTTTGTGTTTTATCTTGTTTTTTGACCTCTCGGAGCTTTTTTGGACCTGTCAGACACCTTGTCCTCTTTTTTCAAGAGATCACCCAAAAAATCAAAAAATTTTCGTCCGATCTCTCGAGGGGGCAGTATATTGGCATGTTTTCTCTCACCGGGGCAACAGTGGGGAAAATTTTAAAATCAATTTTTTTTACTTTTTGATCGAGACAGTTTATTCTTTGAATCAATGTAATGAGTACTTTGCTTCAAAGAGGGGCAAAATGTAGACAAGGAAAATATACAAACATACTTGATCCTGATTTAGCTAACACCATTTCATCCTGAATCATCCCTCAGTCTAACCATTTAATTGAGTACCCTTATTTGATTAAATTCATCACTCTTTGTCCCTTAATTAAATAAATAGTCATTTATCTGATTAAGTCATTCTCTCTTGTTAATTAAATCAATCAATTTGATCTAATTATCTCTATTTAATTAAATAATTCATTTTATTTGATTAAATCTCTAAATTCATCTTATCAAATTAAATAAATTAAACCTTATTTGATTTAATCTAACATTCATCCCCTTTAATGAAATAAATAAAAAATCTTTATTTAATTAATCTCTAAATCACATTCTTCTCATCTTTTGATTTAAATCAACCCACAAATCTAAATCAATTAGTCACATCATCTAATCCTTCATTAAATAAATTAACCCTTGATTAATTTAATTCTAATCCATGTCCCATCCTCTAGCTTTTTCCACTTGCACATGAAAATACATTTAATTCATTTATTAAATCTCTATTTTCTCTCAACTTGGCATCTTTAGAGAATATTCTTCCAAATTTGAAAATCCCTCCAAGTGGACTTTGTCCTTCCAACAAGCCATTTATTTCATCTTACAAGTCCTTTTGCATTGATCCAAGTGGCCATTACTCCATTTGACTCTCCCTCCACCTTGTCATTTCACTAATTTCAAATTTCAACTATTTGCATTTATGGGCACATTCATCAAAATGTGCACATCCTTCATCCATTCATCTCTTGACAAGTAGAACTTGGAAATTGGTTGAAAGTTAGTCCCACATTGCTTCATTTTGGGCATTTCTCCATCTTGTCTTTCTATAAATAAGAGATTTCTCTCCTCATTTGATCATCCACAATTTGAGAAAACTTACTATACTCATTTTCATCTTCAAGCATTAACATTTTCATCAATTTCATCAAGGCATAGCTAGGTTATTGCAGGTTTTCTCCATGGAGTTCATTTGAAGCAATCACCAAGTGGATCAACCATCATCAAATCATCAAAATCTTGTATAGGAGTCAGGAAAGGGCCAATTTCCACATCAAATTGGAACCAACTACCCCATAAGATCAAGAGTTTGCATGTTCTTAATAGGTTTTGATCTATTTCCTTGCTTTTTCATTGTGTTCTTGTTTTTATTCCTATTTTGAGCATTGCTAATGGATCTTATGGGGAAATTTGATCTTGACTTGCATTTGATTCTTCTAATGTGTTTGTTTGTTGTGTTTTGCAAGTACTAGGATCTTGGTTCTATAGAAACAAGAGAGGATAGGTCCTTTAAGAACCTATGCAATTGATCCAATTGAGCCTAGAGCTCATCTTTCCTATGCTTATCTTTTATAATCTTAGACTTAGTGGAAGATGCTACAATATCAATCAAGTCCATTTGTTGGTTCCTTGTAGGCCTTCCCAAGTTTATAGTCCCCAGTTGATAATCACTCAACTGCATCTCTTGTTTGTCTTTGTCCATCATGGGGATGGCACATTCAACTACAATATCTCCAACATCTGTCAGTTTGGTGGAGTGAAGGACTTGAGCCTTTTTGTTGGGCCTCTTGTTCTCAATTTCTTTCATCATATCATCCCAGTTTAGGGGCTGGGGCTGGACTATCTGCTTCTTTTCCAGGTTGAGCTTCAACCATGTTGGGTTAGTAGGAGGAGTAACCACTTGTTGTGAAGAAGAAGTGGTAGAAGAGAGGGGTTGTAGAATTGTTACCTTAGGTTGAGAATCAACCTCTTGTTGCTTCTTTTCTGCCATTTCTTTGGAAAGCCTATCAGCCTCAACTTTCTCTCTCTCTCTCTCTCTCTCTCTCTCTCTTCTTCCAATCTCCTCTATTCTAACATGTCATCTCTTTTTTTTTCCAACTGCTTAACTCTCTCCCACATTTTAGTTGCTTCTTGCTCATGTTTGGCTTGTTCTTTTTCCTCCAACTTCTTTAGCAAGAGCTCTTCTTCGTCTTTTTTCCTTTGGGCCTCCTTTGCAGTGTTAGCCTTGGCTTCAAGGTCCTGCATTTCTCCTCTGCCGGGCCTTTTCCTCTTGAAGGTCGTGAATCTTTTTCAAGAGAACCAACTTCTCCCTCTCTACATTATCTTTCCATTCACTTTCTTTTTGTTGCTGCAGGAGGTCTTCCTTTTCCTTATGTTTCCTTGCCAGCTCTTTAGTCTTTGCTATAGCTTCAACCTCTTGTTGCTTTGCAAGTGCCTCAGCTCGTGCTTTGGCATCAACCTCCTTCTTTGCATCTTCAAAAAATTTCCACTGATCTTCTGGAGTTAGGATATGTTTAGTTCCAATATCTTGAATTTCCTCAACAGATGCAGTTACAAGAGGCTCATGGTCTAATTGTGTGGCCTCTTAATTAGTGTTAATATCATGAATCTCAACCTCCTTGTGTTTATCCTTTTCAGCTTGCGCATGGAGGCTGCCCACAGGCACTTCCCTAATAGATTCCTCTGGAAGAGAAGGTTGAGAGGAGGCTCCCTCTTTGGCTGTGGTACCTTCTACACCCTATGATTCATGGGCTTCCCGAGTAGGCATTCCTAGATCAACCTCTCCTCTAGAGCTAGGAGGAAAGTACTCCAATTGTTCCTTAGGAGCTTTCCTCCTCTTTGTTCTTCTATATCCTTGGGTACCTACTGCTTTCCTTTTCTTTGAGGATTGAGCTTCTGGCTCCTTTATCCTCATGACCACCCATTGAATACTTCTATCCATCATTGTCCTGGAAAGTTGTTTAATGTCAATGAATTCCTCCTCATCCCAATTTATTCGGTCCAAGCTTTTGGTACCTAGATTTTCAGCTTTATATCTAGGGTCCAAAACTACACCATCATCTGATAGTGTATCAGGAATATCTTCCTTTACCCCATATTCAATCATCTATGGGATGGTAAGCCTTTCATAATTTCTTTTCCTAACATCATAGTCATCTTGCAAATAAATCCAAAAATCCTCCAACAAGTTAAAATGCTTATAAAAAATGGTAGGAGCCAAGCCATTCATCTTGTGCTCTAGGTTAAAATGTTTTCTAGTTGTATAAAACCCAAATTTTAAGTAACTTAACTCCTCACATATTGCCTTTGCAGCCAAATTGTAAGCACACCAGTATTTTCCCAACTTCATGGGGAATTTGTGGCATCTAGGCTTGTGTTTTTTGGAAAATTTTGTATTAACCCCAATAGCCTGATATATGAACTCCATAAGAATAATCCTATCACTGCAACATCTTGGTAGTTGATGAGGATGTCCATCAAAGCCTGCTAACCTAAAATAAGAGAACTTGGGGTATTGGATATACCAATGTCTCCATTCGGAAATGAAAGCCATAGCCTCTCTGCTCATCTTGTATCCAACATCTCTTGTCAATCAGTTGATGATGAAATAGAGGAATGCATCATTGACCCTTCTATAATGTAGCTCTAAGGTTTGCAGGGTAAGCTAATCATAGTGTTCCCATGCCTTATTTTGTCCAGGAGCCTCTCCTAATGTGCCCACTGCATTTAATCTAGGGAATATGCCCCTCCTTGTAGCTAAATATATCACATAAGAGGTCACGAAGAAATTTTTGGTCTGCCCCACCTTTAGCATCTAGTTGTACAAGTTGTCTGAAAAAATCATGCCCCAATCAAATTGTTTCCTACCATCCAAAATGGTTTGAATAAATGGAAACATGCATTCCTTGAAGTATGCAGATTCCTTTCCAAACACCCTGGAAAGCATCATGATTAGGTCATCTATTTCCTTCTTGAAGTCTCCCCTCTTGGGATGTTCAAGAACCTTGATTAAGGACTTCTTCTCAGTTCTAAACCACTTCTTGTTCATGTGGGACCCATTAGCTTCCTTGTCCCTATTAAACAATTGCAATGCCTCTGCTTGAGTTAATTGCTTGGGGTTCTTGGGGGTAGGTGCATTAAACAAGAACCTCATCATTTAAGGGGATAGATCAATGATCACATTCCCTTGGAGGTTCATACATTGTCTTGATAAAGGGTTGTAAGCCCCTACTATTATGAGTATAATTTTTGGGAATTGGACTGATAGGGAGAAGAGTGTGACATGTGCCAACCCAGATTGGGATATTCTTTTTGTCCTCCCACTCACCTCTTCGTAGAAAGTTTCCACAACCAGATCCTCACAGTTGAATGGGCCTAGATAGTGTCTATTATGTCTGCCCATTTTGAATCTAGCTTACTAGTTGTAAGAGTAGCATCTTGGTGTTTGTATCTCAAGGTGTACGACAATTGCTCCGCCTTTATCTTCTTGGGCTTTGCTCCCTTTGAATTTTTTGCAACCTGCCCTTCCTTTTGTGAAACTCCCTCTAATGCTCCTGACATTGTTTATTCCTGCAAGATAAGCTTGGATTAGACCAATAGAAGGTATGAAAATCATCATTACAAGTATTATCCTTTCACACTTCTCTATTCTTCCATAGGTAACCCTCTATACTTAGTAAAATTTTAAATCTGTCGAGAGTGGGAGCAGGAGAAAATTAGGAACCTGAGAGGTGAAACAAATAAAGCTATTGGAATCGGGACCGGGACCAGGACCAGATTAGAAATTGAAACTTTTAAAGTTTCAATACCTTGTGGCGTTTGATGACTCGACCCTGCCAAGTTGAAGGGATCAAAATTAGAATCAGAACCGGAACCCATCGGAGGTGGACTCATTTTTGGAAAAAGGACTTCTCATGTGAGAGTTCAATGGATGGGTTTATTTCTGGCTTCAGTTCCGCTAGGTATTATGAAAGTTGATTGGATTCTCCCCACATGCCGACACCATTTTTGACCTAAGTTAAAAGGACACAAGGAGACAAAAATAAAGCTTGACTCTACCCAGACCATCATGACCAGATTGAGCGAGCTAGGAAAATTATACAAAAAAGGGCATGAAACACAAACCCTAATTCTTATGGACTGTCGACTCACATCAAAACTAGGGCATCAAAAACCATATGATAAAACACATAAGATGATAAAAAATAGATTAGAGGGGTCTGGGAAAAGATTTAAAACAACTGCAAGGCACCAAAACCCCTAAAAAAGAAAGCCCTAATTGAAACTAGGGCATGGTGGAACAAAAATGCCACTGAAAATGGCAAAAATGAAAGGAGAAACAAAAACAACGGGGAACACAAAAGGAAAACAAAAAATAGAAGAGGAAATGAAACAAAAAAAAGAACGACAAACAAAAACGCCAACAATAAGAAAGGAAATAATTGAAGATTCATTAGAGAAGTCCCACGAATGCGTGAAGAACAATGGGACAAAAAAATGAATGGGAAAACAGAACGGGAGAAAACCACCTACCTCAAAACACAACCAAAAAGGTTGAAAATTGACAGGGATCCACTCACGAATGTTCACTCACAACCAAATCGCGCTCCTCTTCGAGTTCTCTCAGCTGTTGTTTTGTTAAAACACTTTGAGTAAGTGTAATGAGCCAAATAACCTTGATTAAAAAAAACATTTTATGCATGTGAGGAGGCTGCAATTAATGCATTTAATGCAATTGGTTGGGGCAGAATCAGAGAAAAAGAAAGTACAAAACCACTGTGTACATTAGAGGTAAAATGAGAGCAAAAGAAGAGTCGAGATAGAATTAGGAACTTTGTCAAAATTCTACATTTCATCCTAGATTCGGCTCCAGTCCCATGGAAGGGTAAGGACAACAAAGGAATGAGGACGAAATTGTAACCAAATCCAGATCTAGAACTTGAAAAAGTTCTAGGTTTGGATCTGACTCTGGTTCCACTCCCGACAAAGGGAAAGAAAACTGACAGGGGGAAACAAAAGAACGAAGGGAAATAGAACCGGGGCAAAAGCCCATCCCAAAACAGAACACAAAACAAGACAAAACATAAGATAGACAAAAGGGAGTAGGATTAGAATGAAACTCAGACTTGGAACGTTTGCAAAGTTTTGGGTTCAAGTTCCGTTTCAGTTTCGATTCTGCAAAAGGGAAAAGAAACGCAAAGGGGAAGAAAAAAAAAAAATCCAAGGGGGAAAACAAACCCAAGTGCTAAAGACAAACAAGACAATAAAGAAAATGACAAGGTAGGAGACAGGGCTAGGATCAGAACAAAAACTGAACCAGGAACTTTGCAAAAGTTTGAAGTCCAATTTTGGCTCGTGTTCCAAACCCACAAAAACAAAAGAAACAAAGAATTAAGAGGAAAAAGAACAACTCCTAAGACCCAAACAAGAATTCCAATGAAAAACAAACACAAAGGGGGACCCATTTTGACCAAAAAAATGGGGTGGTTATGCAAGGCATAACACACCCCTATTAGGCCATTGAGATTTTTAAAATTTCTTTCCAATTATAGTTAAGACATGAGCATGTCCAACCTTGATACTTTTATGACATACTTATCTATTAGACATTTGGGCCTTCAAAATGCCATCTGCCTCTAGGATTGGAACAAAAGAAATAACAAAATCCTAAAAAATGCACACTCCATCAGACATCGGGCCTTGGAAAAATCTCATATTGTATTCATGTTGGGATATCATGCTAACCTATACATGCTTATTGGTAATGAGGGATAAAAAAAATTAGATTATGAAAGAAAATCCTTCTCCATACTTGGCATTGGAAATTTACAATCAAGGATGGAGAAAAAGAAAGTGTCCTTCAACTAAAACCAAGATAAATACTACAAAGCCCATGCAAATTATTAGGCCATTAGGGAGAGTGATGTCAACCAACCATAGGGACACATGTAGAGTAAACTACTAAACTCCAAAAATCTAACACTTAAACCTATTTCAAAGACTTCAATAGGGGTTCAAACCATCAGGGATATATAGAAAGAGGTATTGGAAAAGGGAATGGTTGTGTAATGTAACGAATTTGCACCCTAGGAAAATTTCCCATTTATATACCCTTTAGAATTACAAGTACGGTGATGCATAAACCCACTGCCATCTTCCTGATCTTCCCATGTGTCTTTGTATTTTTGCATCGAATGAGGAATATTTGTCAAGGATGCACTACATGGATGTCCGAACACCACACTACCATCTTTATAGATTCCTACCTCTAAAATTTGTAGAAGCTTTGCATTTCCTGGCTGGTCGTGAAGGTAATGTTCCCTGTTGGGTCTTGATCAATGAAAAATGACTCCTTACCTCCATTTTACCCATTCAAACTCATATTTTCATGCTCTTACATTCTCCAACTCATTCTCTCACTCTCTATTCACTTCTTGATCATTATTTCTTCTCCATTGCTCTATCTTGTTGCTACTATCTTTCTACTTGGTCTTTACAATGCCTTCCTATTTCAACACCATTGTCATTGTAGGTTTATGAAGCTCTATCTCCTCAACGTGGTGGAATTTTATCCTTCTCTTACCAACCTTGAGTGCTTATAGTAGGGAAGGTAACATTGTGTCTTTTCATTTTGCATCTATCATCTTGTAGAGTAGCATTCAGGTTGTCATTACTCTCTACTTTATTATGTCATTTCCATTCTCTCCTTTATTACTTTTTCTCTATATTGTTGCATATTTGGTTGTCTATGGAAGTGGGAACATTGAAATGGGGGTTTGACTGAGGCAAACCTCAAAACATAGCCCAACACTTTTCCTATTTTTGTGTGTGTTGGTGCAGGTTCATCCACTCAAAGCTGGCTGGAGAACTAGACTATGTGTGGAATGGTATCTCCTACTCTTTCCTTATCATTTTCATCGTTAGAATAACCTTTTCTAGTATTCTTCTTGTTGTATTGCTTATTTCTACATTTTCATATTAAATTGTTAAATTATAAGAACTTTGGTATTCGGGTTGCAAGTAGACCTTGAGTGTCTTTGAATGTTATTCAACTCGCTGTCCATATAAGATTCTAGTGCATCCCTGAGACTCCAACATGGCACACTGAAGTCCAGTTCCCATGCTGCCATCCTCAAATAGAGAGTTTTTTGAGTCATAGTTCAAGAACCTTGTATTCTGCTCATGTAATTTCTAAAAATAATCGTCTCTCCTTTCTTTGTTGTTTCATCAACCTGAGGTAGTTTAGGGTAGTTCATTGCTTGGGGCTCTCCCATGACCTGGAGCCCTATGGGTGACAAATCCCCATACTCTACATTTTTGGTGAGCCTAATGTGAACATCCTTATTTTTGTTTTTGGTATTGGAGAATCTTTCTTTCGGGTCCTAGGTGCATTGTATATTTGTGTGTCGCGAAGCATGCAACTTTGTGACCCAATCCATGACCCCTATATGGGTAGTTAGAAGGACTCTTGGATATTTGGAAACAAAATATAAGTAGGTAACTATCTGCTAAACATAGTCTTATACATCTTTTGAGTTAGTTCCATATTAGTACATGAACATGGTCTTGTTTACGTGTATCCCTCCTCTTGAAAATATGAGAGCAATACTTGATATAACTTTTACCTCACATGATGAGACTCTAAATAAGGATACTTCCCCATTATACATTCCTACCTGAATTAATGACAACATCATAACTATCATCTTAGTTGATTTGATGAAATGTGAAAAGGAGACTCTATTTATAAACAACTTACATAAGGAGAGATACGAAGAGTCACATACCACTCTCCATACCCATGATGGAATCTCTCCTACCCCTATGGGTACTATTTCTTTATCAGTATTGGTAGAACCCAATGTTGTTGATAGAGTTAGGCCAGACATCCCCTAGTTAGCCTCTGTGAATGACGTTGCCTTTGTAATTCATAAATCTTTAAAGTTCCCTCATGAAGGCATTGTGCACATGGTGCATAACACTAGCTATAAACTATTGGTGTTGTGTGGGGGCTTCTCATTGGATCACTTTGGCATATCCTAGTTAGATCTCTCCCTCCTAGGGGAGATTTTTTATATAAGGCTTATGTTAAATATAAGATTGGGGGATTAACTCCAAAGGCTAGTTATCCAACACATCCTTATGCTATTTCTATAAATGCCTCTAGGATAGTGCAACAACAAGCTGCCTCTTCTACCCTGACCAAGAGAAAGGGGAAAATTTTCTCATGCTCTAGAGCCTTCTCCTTCTATGTTTGCAGTTCCATTTTCTTATGCTTCTCATCTTGTTGTGGCATATTTGACTCCTACTCTTATGCCTTGCATGGGAAGTACGATGGTGCCCACATGGTGGAAAGTGAAGCCTCAAGATTTTGATCTTCCTGTGCTACCCATGGTACCACGAACCACTGTCTATGGTAGGGGGAAGTCTTCCTATGGGGTTATTCTGGCTTCTCGACCTCTACGGCTTACTATTGTTCTTCCACCTACCCCTAAGGTAGAGAACAAGAAGAGACCTGCCACTGAGGTGTTTGTGTCTATTTCTCCTCTAGTGGTTAATTCTACTCTTATGCTTCCTCCTCCTACTCCTACCTAGGAGACCATCCTTTTGCAGAAAATAGTTGTGAAGGATGCTTTTGTGGTTGAGTAGCAACCTATGGTCTCTTCTCAGGCCACATATTTAAGTGCTTGTAGTCGATGTAACTGGTTTGCACATGAGTGCAAGCACAAGTGAAAGGCTTTGGCCACAGAACATGCTGCCTTGCAGAAGATGGAGGGGGAGTCAATGGTGCATGTCTCTACATATTCTACTACTGTTCTGCCTTCTCATGTTACTTTTTCCTTGGTCCCCATCACTTCTATTTTGCTTATGACTCCTTCAATGAGTCGTGATAATGCTCACCCCAAAAGGGTGCAAGTTTTCATTACTCCCTCCATGGAACCCCCTCTCTTGATGTCCCTCTCAGACATCCATCCTTTCTCATGGTCCATAGACATGCCAAATATAATGGTGTTTGTTGTGGATTTATCTTCTTCCTCTACTTTTGCTTCTTTTTTAGGGATTCCACATCCTCTATTGAAGTGCAAGCTAGAGGATGAACTCATTGTGAGTGGAGATCAAAAGAAGGGTTCACCTTCTTTGGAAGCTTGTTCTATCTTGACCTGCACCATCCTCATGATAGAGGCGGCCCCTGCATCCTCAAAGTTTATCGCTTCCCCTCTTGATGAGGTTGGAAATGACTCTTGGGTGCATAATTCTTCTCCCACTTGATTGAAACATGGAACTCTGATAAAGTGCATGTTCAATTCAATGGATGACATCTCAGCTCTATCTTTGATCTTTGCAAGATTGATGATTTTTTCTTCACAAGAGCTTGGTGAAGAAGACCTTGAGGGGTCTTCTTCCTTGGACCTTGTTGTAGGTGAGTTAGAGGTTACCACCCTTGTTATCCCACCCTTACAAACCTTTCTTACCTCCCATTATAATGATCTATATTGGGAGTAGGATGATCTTTTGGTCGATGGGGACTAGGGTGTTACCTCTTCTTTATCCGTAGGTTAGATTTGTTTGTGTGTTTGTGTTCCCATGTACTTATATTTTTGTGTTTGTGATCCTACCTAGAGGACCTTTGCTACCCTTTTAGGTGCTTGGATATAGGTGAGGAATTTTTTTTGTACATTTCTTCTATTTGTATAATCATTCTTCTATGTGTCATGAAATTGCTCTTCGATATTGGGGATGATGTAAAGTGTTGGGGGCATTTAGGCCTTCTTCCATGTTGAACCAATTTTTATTTTCACTTTTTCTTCATGCACTCTTCTTCATTTACTTAGAACTTTGTGGATTGATGACCATTCATTCATACACCATATTATATTTATTTGTATCTATGAATAGATTTGACCTTGAATTCTTAGATCCCCTTGTCCCTTGATTTCTCCATCTTTATTTTCTTCTTGATGTTGTGGTTCTTATGTGTTGTCCCTCACATGTGTGACAACATACCACAAATACATCTTGTCATGTGTTGTGTGCCACATATTTACCTCTCCTTTCTCTCCTTAAGATGTCATGTGCTCCTTTGTGTAGCACACACCATCCTAAGGGGGGGATACCATGTTATAGTTTTCAATAAGGAAAATTCTTTTGAAAAGGATTCCTTGGTGTAAAATTTCTTTAAAATGAATTCCTTGACAAAATAATCCCTTATTAAAATCTCCCATTTTCCAAAATGTTGTATTCTCTCAACATTCCTTGATGGAATTTTCTTTTGAAAAGGATCTCGTATACGAAAGAGTCTAAAAATTTTCCTTTGAAAAAGGAGCACTTTTCTAAAATGAAAGAGTCTAAAAAATTTCCATTGAAAAAAGAGCATACTTTCCAAGGGATTCCCTAATGAAATATCTTTCAAAAGGATCCCTTGATGATAGAATAACTTGCAGAAAATGTGGTGTCTTTCATTTGGAGTGTTCCTTTAAATGGGCCCCTTGGTGTCTTGAAGGGTTCCCTATCAAAGGAACCCCTTTGAAATATTTTTTCTCAAAAAGATCCCTTTGGTGTCTTGTGATGCATGTATTTTATTTGATATTTGATGTTGCATTTCTTGGTGTCAGACATCTTATATCTTGGTGTCTATCTTGGGGGTAGCTTGACTAGACCTATCTTTTTTGTGACTATCTTGCAACGCAGTTTATAGTAGTCGCAAGCCTATCTATCTTATTAGTGTGTATTTTGTGTCTATCTGATTAGACTGTGTCTTATCATGTTGACTTATGTCTTCTTGTGTCTTACAAGTGTGTGTCTTATGATTGGCCTTTTCACCTAGCATGTTTTTTCTATATCCTAACATGTTTATGGTGAGATCGTAGCTAGCTTTGTAGGATCAAAGACATGTGTCATCTTCACATCTTGGTGGAGATCTCTCTTTCATATCCAAGTATTCTGGATCAAAGATCTGCTTCCTTGAAGTTATTAGTATATTCTCTTCAACCTCTTTCTACTTTATCTCACTAAAAAGGTGAAAAATGGGGTTATATAAAAGGGGGGTTCACTGAAATGATAATAAATAACCCTATTCTCCACTATTTCATTCAAGAATGAGATCCAAAAAATGAAGTGACTATCAACCAAAAGGTGAATTAAATCAAGGTATGAATCAACAAATTTCTCCTTTATGCAAGGACAGGGGTATGAGTCAAATAGAACTTTGGGGAGAAATATTTAAACCATCAAACAAACTCCAAAATGCAAGCTATGAAATACAAATGAAAGACAATATTCAAAACTAATAGAAACTGTAATCAAAATGCAAATCTGGAAAGGGGAAAATAATGTGTACTAGTCACCAAAAGTCACTTTTTGAAGCTCACTAAGGACTCATTCGCCCTATGGTGAATGGGTCCTAGCTAGGGCTCTCTAAAAATCCTTTTTGGGTTCTCTTTTGCTATGTCTACACTCCTAGATTCTCGATTTTCATTGTCAGACAATCGAAAGTAAATCTTGTAGAAGAGTTTCCGTGATATGACAAATTTTCTCTTCAAAGGATCTTTCACCTAAAGTATACAATCACACATCAAAGAGAAAAATGTTGTTTGTTAGGTGAATGGGGGTTTTCCTTGGTCAAACCCCATTTTGGTAATTAAACCTTGTAATGAATACAAATATCATGAAGAAATGATGAATGAACAACTCTATGTAACAACTCACCAAACCTTATTTGAACCTTGGATTGTAGATTTTCAACTAGCATGAATTGGCTTCAATGGATGTAGATCTTGATCATGAAATGTATCTTGAAACAATGCCTTTGATATGCTTGAATAGATCTTGAACTCTCCATCACCATATTAGCTCAAACAACATGCATGATGCAATTTTTTTTTGACATGATAATGGAATCTTGATTGCTGCAATAATCTTCAATAAATCTACCCTTGAATGCCTTAAAAATGCTCTTGAATTTCTCTAATCATGCTCTTGTGAAACTATTCTTAGGTTTCTTGAAATCTTCTAGGTGAAATTTAGTGAAATGGCCTCTTATTTATACATATCTTAAGATTAATTCCCAAAATTCAAAAATCACAAGCCGACATCTAAATATACATTTGAAATAATTGAGAAACAACCAAAACCAATTTGAATCTAGGTCTTAGGTGCAAGTGAGGACCCATTCGCCATATGTCAAATGGATCCTAGGTCACTTACCTAGGACACACATTGCTCAATGTTAAACATTATGTTATGGAATTTGTGAATGTCGGGTTTTATCCCTCATAAATTGCAAATTTTTTCTTTTAAGCAAAAGGCCAAGGCCTAACTATATATAATAATATGCTCAGAAATTGCAATTAATTAGGCTTGGATTTGAATTAAAGAGGCCAATTAAGGAAAATTAACCTCAATTAATTAATGAAGCCCTAGATTAGTGTGAAAGTGTAAATATAAACCTTACAACACCAAAAATAAGGTACAATTAAGTCTATTTTGATTGAAAGGCCCTAAACTTAATGTGAATATATAAAATACATATTACAACACTAAATTAAGCCATCATTAAACTCATTTTATTATTAATTATTCCTAAATTAAGTGTGAAAAAGGGATACTTTTTCCTACACTACATTTAGCCCCCACTTTAGTGAGAGGATGAGTGCAAGAACAAACTCATAGTAAAGTAGACATTTAAGACACTTATGTATGCATCAATGACAAAGATACTCAATCATACAACATCAAAGTCCAGGAAGATTAGACCTAGACTATCCAATTGGTGTGGAGAACATCTAAGCTTTTGGTTTTGTGCTCACTCTGGGGTGTCGAAACCTCAGGCTATCCACTAGGCGAGTCTCCCAATAAAGTGGCTTAGTGAGAAAGTCATGCCAAGTCTACATGCTCTCACTGTACAATGAGAAAGTCATGCCCTCATTTAGGCTTCTCATCGTACTAACCATATTGAAGCTATCCCTCTAATAAGTTCAATAAGGTGCCAACAGAAAGGTTCCATGCTCCATAGTGCAACAATCCATGTTATGCTAAGCACCTATGAACAAGGCAAGGCTCCATAGGCAAGCAAGGTGTGTTATGCTAGATGGCCTTGAATTTAGGGTCTGAGCTTCATAAGGCTAACAAGTTGTGTTATACTAAACACTTATGAACAATAATTCTAGTAAAGGGTTTTTTGTTCAAAGGGATTTTGCTTAGTTCGTGTAAGATCTTCTTCTTAGGGAACATTGTGCCTAATGTCTCCAAGAGAGGACAAGTCAAGAGTAAAAGTTTCACAACTTAGGGAATGTAGTGCATCACATCACCACTAAGAGGAAAGTTGTACGCTAAGAAATATCACTCTTGGAGGACATAAAACCCAATGACACCACCAAGAAAAGGAAACATCACAAGAAGTAATAAAATAACACCATGAAACATGAAAAATGTCAAAAGATATTGTCTATGTATGCCCCCACTTTAAAGCGGTTGCTAACACCATTGCTGTGAGAAATTTCTTTAAAGTAGCCAATATTCAATCCTAAGACATGAGAGCTTACTTGGAAAGCCCTATGCCAAGTCATATGTTTCTAAAATGAAGCTACGTCATGAAAAAGGAAGGAGGGGTTTCCCCTGAAAATACATAAGGGATTCTACAAATTTGGGGTTGGTATATCTTTTCTACAATGTTGTTATAGAGCTCAAAAACATCATCATTCCCCAAATACTCATAGAAATGGAAGAATGATATAAAAAGAGAAAAAACAAAGAAAAATCCTTTTGGGTCAACATGGAAGAGACCTAAATGTCTCAATGCCTTGCGTCATCCCTAAAAGGAAATACAAAATGTTTACAACATAGAGAAGAATGTAGATACAAATAGAGGAATGGACAAAAAGAGAGATTTAAATAGAACAGTACGAGGGGTCACATTACGCACATGCAATCACATAAAGAAACATGAAAAAGATACTAGTAAGGTACATGTGATTCAATCTATAGCAGATTGTCCGCATCCCAATCTTGATCAGTATATGCAGAAGGTAGACAACTAGGCAACGAGACAACATCAAGTGTCAAACTAGGACACACAGCAAGTTCAACACTCTTTTTAGGAGAATTGTCATTTAAGCTCATGGAAGAGGAGAACAATGTATTCAATTCATTATGCACTTGTTCATGAATGTCAATATCATCATCTATATTAATCACAACAAGAGACTCAATGATAAATTCCATAGGAGGTTCTTGTTTATGTTGTGGCGAAGGTATAGAATCATCATGCATTGCTTCAGGAAAGTTCAGATTTTAATTTTCTATGTTGCTCTTTTCTTCTTTAGTTTGTAACATATGAGCAATAGCACGATGTCTATGCCTATGCTCTCTATTATTTCAGTTACTTTTCATTCAATTTTCAATTTGTGATTGTGTAGGAGTGGGTTTTTCAACCATAGGTTTCTTTTCTTCCCTTAAGGGAGGAACAAAAGGAACCATAGGAGGTTGTTCAACCACTTTCTCTTTGGATTTGTAAAATTATTTGATTTTAGGAGGCACAATGGGATTGTTTTTATTGTCTCATGGTCTCTTATAGGAAATGGTAGGAGGATTTTTAATATGCTACTCTTATATATTTGGAAGGTATTTTGGTTCAATCATAGTTTCATCAAGGATGGGTGGTTTAATCACGGGTTGAGGCATATTTCTAAGGGATAATTATGCTATATGCTTTGCCTTAAAATTTTGATATGATTTGAAAAATAATTCTTCATGGGGTCTAATAAGTTCAATAAGCTTGGGCCAAAATAAATCCAATGAAAATTTCCCACAAGAAGACACATGATTAAAGCCACTATGGTGCACAGTAAAGATTTCATTTCCAAAGGGAAACTTCAAACATCTATGTGCAACTGGTGGGATGAAATTCATGGAGTGAAGCCATGGATAACCTAACTTCACACGAAACTAATATGAAGTTGGGATGATGGTAAATGAGACATTTAATTTTTTCAAACCAACCTTTAGAGGGAGATTTATCAAGCCCATCACAAGGCAAGAAAAAACATTGTGTGTTTTGATCCATTCTTTTGGTCTTTCATATGTATCTTGATAAAGTTCATGCACAAATAGGAATTCTTCGGTGATCATGTTCTCTACATAAACGAGATCAATTAGTATCCCATTGGTAGGCTTGTCATTGATTCTTTTAGCTATGTAAAGAGGACCATTGGGTGCATGTTTGATTATGCCATTTTGTGAGAAAGCAATATCAAGGGGAATTTTGGTTTGGCCCTTATGAGGTTTAGCTTCAATAAATGACACTACTTTAACCATTTTGTCTTCATTGTCATATTTTATGTTTTCATCATCTGTGTCAACATTCATCACATAATTCTTTATTTCAATATATTTGACAAATGAAATAGGGTGTTTTGGCATAGGATTGGTAAAGATATGTAATTTTTGGTTAGGAGGAGAAACATACTTATTACCTTGATCATTCACACCTCTAATTTGAATTCTATTAGAATCAACAAGGTCTTGCATAATATGTTTAAGATTCTTACAATGCTTCATATCATGTCCATTTTGTTGGTGGAAATGGAAATAAGCATTTGATCTATAGTTTGAGGGTAATGGTTTATTAGGATCAGGAGCTCTGATATGAGGTAAGGAAATCATATTCTTGTTCAAGAGTTGCATCATGATATTATGAAGGGTGTCAGGTAGAGGTGTAAATTATCTATTCTTATCCACAAAGGAAAAAGGATTTTTCATCTTTATAGAAACCACTTGGTTATTAGCTTGTTGATTTGGTTGAGGGGAATTAAGTTGTAAAAATCCCATATTTTGTTTCTTGAAAGGTTGATAACTATTTTGAGGTGCGAATTCAAACTTTTCAAGATGGCTAGGGAGAATTTTCATATCATGACTACTAATCGAATGTTGTTAATCATGAAGGGATGTGCATAACTATGTGAAGGAGGGAAATATCATCATCTCAAGCTTAGTTTAAATTTTGTCTTGAAAATTGGAAATAAAAATTCTTTGAAGGTTAGCATTAGGAATCTTAATTTTATTTGTGAATAAAGCATTTGATATCACACTATGAAATCAATGACTTTCTCATCATCCTTTTGTTTACATTTCATTAGGTTAGCTAAAGTCATCTTGGGACCTATATGAATTTGGAAGTGGTTGTAATAGGCATCAATAAGTTCATTGAATGAACGAATTGAATTATTCAGTAAGGAGAAAAACCACTCTAAAGCAATATATTTCAAGGATCTAGGGAAGAGTTTATCCAAGAGCTTATCTTCAAAAATGAAATCACTACATAGGGTTGTGTAAGTGGAAACATGGCTGACAAGATCTCATTTCCCACTGTGTGATCGAAAATATGTGTATTAAAATGAGATAAATACTATTCAAGCACACCAATGAAACTTTAAATAAAAGGAAAACTGATTAAACAAAGTAAAGCAAACTCTCAATGCAGCAACTCCTTTGAAGACGTCCCATTGTCCTCTATCTCCAATATTTTTGCTAAAGCTCTCCGATTTGTATGCTAAGCTCCACAAAAATGACTACTAAAGAATGAGATTTAAAAATAAATGCATAATACACTAAGAATGCAAGATTTTGAAGGTTGATAATGGAGGAATGTTGGTTGCTCAATTCTGTAGCATAACAACTTGATATGATGACAAATGGAGAATGATAAGAATGAATGAAAGATTGAGGAATTATTTTGATAGCATGCGGATGTCTGAAGAAGATAAGATAAATGGCTTGTGAAAGGTTTGATTTATAGAGTTTTCAAAAGGATTCGATTGGCTGATTCGATTAACGGCCCGGATTAAGTTTGTTCGAACGGACGGCGGGAGATTTTTGAAAGTGGAGAGGGAGATGGAAGGTTTCCCTTTTCTTTCAATTTCGTCATTGAGTTTCGAAGGGAAACTTCCATTTCAAAGGATGAGATAGAATTTGGAAGGGTGAGTTAGCGTGAGTTAGAAATAAAATAAAATAAATTTATTTAATTTAAAAGTGGAGATGAAAATAGAAACTTACACAATTAAATAACTCATATTTAATTATGTTTAAAATGAAATTAGAGAGGAATATTAAATAAGATATTTAATATTTAATTTAATTCGGATATGGGATGGAGAATATTCCATTATTCAAATATTAAAAAATATTTAAACTTTAGAACCAAATGATAATTAAATATAAATAAATTATAAAAATTTATTTAATTTAATCAAGTGGAGGGTAGAAATGTTAGTAATTAAATAAAATTATTTATTTAATTTAAGGTAGAAGAATTTAGAAGATGAACGATATAAATAAATAACTAAATTTATTTATATGTAGATGACATTAGAGGAATTAATTAAATAAATCATATTTAATTAATTAACAAGCTTAATCATGACCAATTTTAGACATATACATTTTTCCCCTCTTTGAGATGATGTTCGAGATGATGAGATTTGTGTCGAGTAACATCATTTCAAAGAAGTTAAGGTATGGATAGAAGAGAATGGATAATGATATAAAGATAGGATGATGGAATGATGATGCCCCCTCGAGAGGATAGGCGGGTTGAACAAACACGGGTAGGCTCTCGAAATGAAATGATAAAGGGAGGGATAAGACGAATGATGCAAGATAGAAGGTGGATGAAGGAGATGAAAGATACATTATGCTGCAATGAAAGTGAGCAACCATGATGTTTGATATAGCACTAGATGTTATGCACCAAGATATAAGGACCAAGGTGACGATGTGTCTCGTGCCCCAGTGTAATACAACCTTGTCTAGACGTATGAGGAAGGAGACTTAGAGCATTAAATTCCTAATGCAAAAAAGGTATGATATGACCTTAGATGCAAAGGATAATGCAAAAAGCTACTCCAACATACACAAGATATGAATATTAGCTGGAATGATATGGATTTGATACAAATGCAAGATAAAATGATAACACACACAAGCAAGCAAGCATGCATGCACAAATGATACAAAAACAAACAAGGAATTGCCCCCGTCAAGTTGTAAACCGTTGATTGATTAATTGATTGATGATGATGATAGTGTTGTCATTGTCAGGAGGTGATATATCCCTAGAGCAACACAAGGATGATGATAATTGATTAATTGGTTGATTTGGTTTACGACAAGATTAGGATCAAGACCAAAGGATGTGATTGGATAATTTAACAAGATTGATTGACTTGATTGGTATGGATTAAGGATTGAATTGCATTTGGATTATTGCTTGAATTGATTGAAGATGATTTGATGTATGGATGAATGGATTTGATGAAGATGATTGATTTGGTTGAATGGTTGAATGGTTGGATTGATTTGAATTGAGATGATGGATTGATTTTATTGCTTGGATTTTTGTTGGATATTTGATTTTTTTGGATTTTTGACATTTTATAATTTTTTTGGATTTTTAAAATGTTGTGATTTTTTTTGGACTTTTTGAAATGTTTTGATTTTTTTGGATTTTGAGATGTTTTGACTTTTGGACTTTTGAAATGTTTTGATTTTGTTTTGATTTTTTTTGGACTTTTGAAATGTTTTGATTTTTTTGGACTTTTGGAATGTTTTGATTTTTTTTGGATTTTTGAAATGTTTTGATGTGTCAAAAGATGAAAATTTGAGTAGCCTTTGTGCTAGATACCAATGATAAGGGGAAAACCAAGTCTAGGTGCAAGGGTGGGTGATGGGATAAGGGATAAAATGCTCATGATAGATGGATGGATGGTATGGATGGGTCATAGGGAATATAATGGATGTATGCCTCATAAGAGATCAAGGATGTGATTTCCAAAGACTATGTCGCATAGGAATAATATGACCCATTCTAGGTACAAGACTTAGGATTTTTCATGACAAAGCTTATGACAATAGGATAATGATAGGCTTGTTTGGAAGGATGAGGTATATCAAGAGATACCCAAGACATGTTTCAACATTTTTCCCCTATATCTTCATCAAGATCAAAAGAAGAAGGGTGGATGAATGGAATCGATATGATAGGTATGATGGCTAAAGATGGTAGGTAGGATGGAAATGACAAGGCATGAAAATGATAGGTTGGATAGATAAGACATTGTGCCCCCAAGTGTAAGTGACATAGAAGATAAACCTACACATTATGCCTATTTGCTAGGTTTTCATCATGGTACTTATCTAGGGCGCCTGTTTACTAGGTTTTCACCATTGGACGAAGGGATTTCTCTTTACTTTTTTTTTTTTAATTTTAATTTTTTTTTTTTGAATTTTAATTTTTTTTGAATTTTTCTGGATAGGAGAAGGGGAATATGGATAGGAGGGACTCAAGTGTCTAGTTCTGTGAAGGGTGATAGTCCCACTAGATATGGATGTCGTTGCATGGACCATGTCAAATGTCATTATGCTCATAGATGTTGGTAAGGGATGACATGAGTGTGAGATGGAGTAGGTAGATGATGGATTATGATGCCTTATGTAAGAATGGATTGGGAATAGTGGATGATGATGTGGATTGAATAGGCCTTGTGAAAAAGGATGGATGAAAGGTTTATGCAAAAGCATGGACCATAAGAAGGTGATCGGGAAGATATGTATGATAGTAGTTGAAGGATGGAGAGGTGGAGGTATGTGGGATTGTTGTGAAATGAAAGGGAATCATGACCAATGGTTGCACACACTGTGATAAACGTTGAAGATTTTGATGTGGATGGGATGTAGGAAGCAATGGAGATGTTTTCTTAGGAGGTGGAGGGTGTAGTGCTTTTGGTACCCACATAGACTTAGTATTTTTATGATTTTTATTTTGCTTGTGGGTTTTAGGAATTTGAGACTTTTGAATTGAATGAGAATGTGGGGTGGAAGTGGATGGTTGGGATTTTTGTGATGTATATGCCTCATTTAACTTTCTTTCATTTTTCTTAGGTACCCAAACCAATTTAGTTTTGGCCTTTACTTTTGGAGGTATGGGCTTATATAACTTTTTAGATGTATTTTTCTTTAACTTTTTGTATTGGTGTCCTAAGGCATGAGAACCCTTAGGATGTTTTACTTTATAGGTAGAGGCATTGAAACTCTTTCTTTTGAAACCCATGGGTATGGTGGAATGGGTGGAAGCTTCATGTTTATACAATGTGTGCATTGAGTGGTCATGATTAGGATGTTTAGAGGATTTATGGATACATGGATAAAAGGATTGGATGGTAGGGATATTAGGTGTTGGGAGTAATGGTGGTAAAGTAGATTGAGGGATATTAGGAGTTGGAAGAAATGGTGGTAGATTTGATGGTGGAAGGTGTATGGTCGCATACTTTTGACATTTGTAAGATGATGGAGGAGGGATGGCAACATATGCTTTTGGCATATGATAGGCTTTATGATGGAAAGTGGACTTGGGATGCATGGAGGAAGTACCAACATCTTTAGGTTGTTGTCCTTGGGGTGTATGTCCAAGGCCATAAGAGCGTGGAGGGACTTTGACATGGATGGGCTCCAAAATACCTTGTTCATGAAGGTCTAGACTTTTACCTTGGTGGTTCATGTTTTGGAGTGTGCAATGGATAATGGGACTAGGTGTAAGTGAAACACTAGACACAAGTTCCTTATTGGATGGAGAAGATAATGCTTGTTGTTGTTCTAAGGAGGAACATTCATGAATGAGGGTGGTAAGACCAATAGGATATGATGGAGGACTTGCAATGGGGTCAATAATGGGTGATGGGGGATCATTAGGATCTTGATTAGCATCGTGTTCACTTAGATCCAATGTATTTGTTTGATCTTCTATGTGTGCTTGGGAGGCATATGTCTCATCAAGGGAAGTGGATGTTTGTGCATCATGGATGGGTGAGGTGGAAAGCTCTTGACCATGGAATGAGTAAAGTTGGCTAAGAGGATCATCATGGTCTTCTTGATCATAAAAGGGGTCTTGATCAAAGATGGAAGATTGATCATGAACAATATTAGGTATGTTATGAATGGAATCATTAGGAGGGTGTTTATCTTTATGTGGATGAGGGGGTAATGTTTCCACATGTTTAGGATTGTGCTCTTGAAATACCTCATGACTTATTTGAATGGAGGTGCAAGGGGATGACTCTTGAATTGGATCAAGTGGTTGTGGATGACATGGTTGGCTTGAAGGACTTGGCATGATGTTTGAGGATTCTTTTGTATGTTCAAGAATATGAGTTGGATGACATGGTGATGTTTGATTCCTTGCTAGTAGCCCTTGGGTCACATCCTTTTTAGGTGTATGGATGGAAAGTGTGAGCTTAGGGTTTTGGTTTTGATTGGATGATGGTAAGGGTGCATGAACTAGATTGGTGTTTCCCTTGTCGAAAGTGGCATTAAGACTTGAGGAAGTTTGGCCTTGTTGCAAGGTGGAACTTAAGTTCACATGTGTTTGTTGTGATGTGGCTTGATAGGTTGATGTGGCATTGACATGCGAAGAATTGGATGGATTAAATTGGTATGAGGTGGAAGGGTGATAATGAATGGATAGGGGATGATGTTGTGGTTGTTGAATTTGACAAGTGGCAATGAATTGATTGGCTTGAGCTAGGAGGTGTTGGATTTGAGGTGATTTGATTTGTTGAAAGTTTCAGAAGAGGGTTTGAAGGCTTTGTATGGTATGATGGTCTAGGGGTTTGGGTATTTGGTGAAGTGTTTGAAGAAGGTTTTGAAGTTGGGATGCTAGGGATTTGTGTTCTAATGTGGGCATGGTGTCATACATGTGGGTAAGCTCTTGTACATCGATTTGTTCCTCAAAGTATGCAACATAGTTCATGTCATCATTAGAGGTGGTAGGAGAAGCCCCTCGAAGTCTGATTTTATGTTTTGGTTTTGTTTTATGATTTGAACTAGAGAAAGGGACTCCTTGAATGATGATCTCGAGCTTAGGTTTTGTCTCATGATTTGGCCTAGAGGGATAGCCCCCTTGGGTTATGATTTTGGGCTTATGATTAGGATTGGGATTGTTTATGATTATGACCATTTTGATAAGTGGTGATGGTGATGATGTGGAATGATTAGATTGGATGACTTGGATTGATTAGGATGAAATGGATAGGATCTGAATGTGTTGGAAGAACGTGTAGAGTGACTTGTCTTTATGTGTTTGGTGTTTAGCTTGATTTGGCAATGTTTAAATGAGTGATCACATATATACACACATAAATCACTCACGCAAGACACATAAGCAAGTTTGAATTTTGGAATTTATGAATGTGATTATTAAGCACACATTTGAAGAAGACACATCAACAAGTCCTAGAACTAGTCAAGTGGGTATGGCCAATTAGGTTTCAAGCTAGTCTGCACAAGGTTGACTAAGGATGATTTGAAAGCAAAATCCTGTCACACAGCCAGGAGAAAGGGGTAACCCACCCTTCACCTTCACTTCCCAAAGGTATAAAGTTCTTTGGGGCTTAGCCAAGAGTGACAAAATTTTAACTCCCAAACAAGCGTGTCTTTCGATTCACACTTCGATTGAGGTCGTCCCTAGGGGTGATGAAATCCCTTGGCAGGCCTCCTATGAAGGGTTTGACAAAAGCAAATCAAGTGAGGTGTTTGTGATCACACACACACTTGATTCACACTCACAATGATTAATTTACCTTAGATTAGAAATGAAACATGTGTAAAAAAAGTTCAAACACTTGTTCTTTTTAGATCCCAAATCAAAATTTGATGGAAGACAGTGGTGAATTTTAGACCCGATTTTCAATATGTGATTGAAGACAATATTCGTTTTTAAGAGCCCAAATCCAAATGTGTTTGCAAACAATGATTAATTTTATGCCCCAAATTGAAATGTGTGACAAACAAGATTAAGAGATTAAGGATGAAACGAGTGCACCTGGTTATTTTCGCTTTCCAAATTGATTTTGTGACTGATACCAATGCTTTTCCAGCTCCGTATGATTCACCAACAAGTCACCAAGACAAGAAGAAACACATGCATGCAAGGAAAAGTGTGATTAAATCCCAAAACAAACAATTTTTTTCAAACATGTGAGAATTTGAAAGCTGTAAATCTGTAAAATCTAATAAAAAATTACACCATTAGATAGCTTATGAAATTCTACCCCATTTAAAAAAAAAGCTCTGAAAAAGACCAAAAAATGACCAAGATATGGCCATTTTAAGATTTCCTATGAAAATGCTGCCTATATGTGCTAAAACACAATCCAGAATGCTAAATAAGCCCCAGATGCGCCAGAACAGACCCTAGATGTGCGTCAAATTTTTTTAGAATGCTAAATAAGCCCAGATGTGCCAGAACAGACCCCAGATGTGCGTCAGAAATTTTTTAGAATGCTAAATAAGCCCAGATGCGCCAGAATAGACCCCCGATGCGCGTCAAATTTTTTTAGAATGCTAAATAAGCCCAGATGCGCCAGAACAGACCCCCGATGTGTGTCAATTTTTTTTAGAATGCTAAATAAGCCCAGACGCGCCAGAACAGACCCCAGATGCGCCTAAACAGTCACTAGATGCGCCTAATTTTTTTTTTTTTTTAACAGATTTTTAATGAAAGGGTATATGCGCCATTCTTTACTGTATATGCACCAGAACAGTCCCTGGATGCGCCGAAACAGTCTCTGGATGCGCCGAAACAGTGACTATATGCGTCGAAATAGTGACTATATGCACTCCAGAATCCTGCAAAATAAAAGTCAGAAAACCCTGTACGCGCCTCAGAAAATGTCGAATGCGCGTAAACGCTAATTTTTTTTGAAAAGTCAATTCCAGAATGCAGAAACTGTCAATAGAAACTCACAAAAAATGTTAAATTCATGGGTTTGAGCCCCACGGTGGGCGCCAAAAATGTGTGATCGAAAATATGTGTATTAAAATGAGATAAATACAATTCAAGCACACCAATGAAACTTTAAATCAAAGGAAAACTGATTAAACAAAGTAAAACAAACTCTCAATGCAGCAACTCCTTTGAAGACGTCCCATTGTCCTCTATCTCCAGTATTTTTGCTAAAGCTCTCTGATTTGTATGCTAAGCTCCACAAAAATGACTACTAAAGAACGAGATTTAAAAATAAATGCATAATACACTAAGAATGCAAGATTTTGAAGGTTGATAATGGAGGAATGTTGGTTGCTCAATTCTGTAGCATAACAACTTGATATGATGACAAATGGAGAATGATAAGAATGAATGAAAGATTGAGGAATTATTTTGACAACATGCGGATGTCTGAAGAAGATCCGATAAATGGCTTGTGAAAGGTTTGATTTATAGAGTTTTCAAAAGGATTCGATTGGCTGATTCGATTAACGGCTCGGATTAAGTTTGTTCGAATGGACAATGGGAGATTTTTGAAAGTGGAGAGGGAGATGGAAGGTTTCCCTTTTCTTTCAATTTCGTCATTGAGTTTCGAAGGGAAACTTCCATTTCAAAGGATGAGATAGAATTTGGAAGGGTGAGTTAGCGTGAGTTAGAAATAAAATAAAATAAATTTATTTAATTTAAAAGTGGAGATGAAAATAGAAACTTACATAATTAAATAACTCATATTTAATTATGTTTAAAATGAAATTAGAGTGAGGAATATTAAATAAGATATTTAATATTTAATTTAATTCAGATATGGGATGGAGAATATTCCATTATTCAAATATTAAAAAATATTTAAACTTTAGAACCAAATGATAATTAAATATAAATAAATTATAAAAATTTATTTAATTTAATCAAGCGGAGGGTAGAAATGTTAGTAATTAAATAAAATTATTTATTTAATTTAAGGTAGAAGAATTTAGAAGATGAACGATATAAATAAATAACTAAATTTATTTATATGTAGATGACATTAGAGGAATTAATTAAATAAATCATATTTAATTAATTAACAAGCTTAATCATGACCAATTTTAGACATATACACCCACCATATTTCTCAAATCTAGGAACCTCTATAACTTGTGGCATTTGTGTTCTCAATATCTCCAAGGATAAAAAATTGGTTTTGATGTATTGTGAAGGTTGGCCATGGTTTTTATTTATTTAGGGTGGCTATTTGTTGTTGAAGGGATGACATGTTTTACAAAAGTGTGTTAATGATGGGATCATTGTTGGTATTGTGAGATGGAGGAGAATAAGGTGGAGTGGTGTATGTTTGTGGAGGAAAGTGAATTGTAGGTTTGTAAGGGGAGATGATTAAGGAGATATAAGATTTGAATGCACAAAGCTAGAAGGATTCCTAGTGGAAATACCTACGGAAGTGTTGGCATTGCTAGTAGGCTGAATGGTTGTGGTAACATGAGTACTAGTGTATGTAGGAATAGAGATGGGGATTGTGGAAGGATGAATGGAATTTCCACCTTAGCTTTGAGTATATCCCAAAGCTTGAGCACAAATAGTCATGGTAGGGATGGTATTATTAACAAGATGACCTATACCTCACATAATCTCCATTCCATTTTTTATTTCAATAATTTTCCTTAGATGATCTAAAGTAGGAATGATACTTTTGTCCATGTTTTTAGTATGCACAAAGCATTGTAACTTTTCTAGGCCTTCATCCATTCTTCTTATGCTTTCTTGCGGGATAAGAACAATATCATGCACATTGGTTGTAGGTAAGGAAGTAATTGTAAATGAGGTATGTTGAATATGATCCATAGAGGGTTGATTATCAACACTATTAGTGAAAGAGTTGGAAAACCCAAGATCCACAAAAAATGGTGTATCGTGGGATGACATGAGTCTCAAAATATGTCTCACATAGTATTTCTAATAAGACACAAATTTTTAAAGATCATACAAGATTCACAAACTCAATGTCAACCCAAAATGGAAAGAGGGTAAAATGAAATGCAATGACCTAGAATGCAATATGTAAATGCAATTTTTAGATTCTAAACAAGGTAATTTTTTGATTACATTATGTAAAAACCTAAAAACAATGTCTTGTAAATAAAATTTTGAAATCACACAATGCATTAATTTTATCAAATGAAGCTAAAAATGACCAAATTGAAGAAACATAAATTTTGCAAATAGAAACAAAGATTTGAGAATGGCAAACATAAATGCAAAAATGAATGTTTTAATGCCCAAAATATCAGAATATGACCCTAATTAGGGACTCATTCACCCTAGGGTGAATGGGTCCTAGGTTAGGGTTTTGAAAAGTGTTTTTACAAATTTCTAAGTTAATTTTAGTGGTTTCTAGATTCTGATCTGATATAGCAAGTTACAGTTTTAATTTTTTGTGAAATGAAGGTTGAATGCAAATGTAAAATGCGACAAAATGACAACCTGGAACACCTAATTTGATATGCAATTTTCTTTAAATTTTCAAATGTAAATGAATATGATGTAATGCTATGTAAAATGACTTTTTTTTGTATTTTTTAGATTTAAAGAATGCAAATATGCAATCCTAAAACCCTTAAATGAAATGCAAAGTTAAATGCAAACTAGACACCCTAAATGAGACTCAATTCAATGCAAAGAGATGCAAATGATTGTAAGATCTAAATATAGGGTGAAAGAGGACTCTAAAATTAGAAAATTCAATAATCAAACTTAGGTTCACCACAATGAAAAGGTGAAAAATGGGGTTATATAAAAGGGGGGTTCACCAAAATGATAATAAATAACCCTATTCTCCACTATTTCATTCAAGAAATGAGATCCAAAAAAATAAGTGACTATCAACCAAAAGGTGAGTCAAATCAAGGTATGAATCAACAAATGTCTCCTTTATGCAAGGACGAGGGTGTTAATCAAATATCAATTTGGGGAGAAAGATTAAAACCATCAAACAAAATCCAAAATGCAAGCTATGAAATACAGTAATCAAAAGGTAGATTTGGAAAGGGGAAAATAATGTGTACTAGTCACCAAAAGTAACTTTTTGAAGCTCATTGTGGACTCATTCACCTTGTGGCGAATGGGTCATGGCTAGGGCTCTGCAAAAGTCCTTTCCGGGTTCTCTTCTGCTATGTCTACACTCCCAGATTCTCGATTTTCATTGTCAGATAGCTGGAATTAAATCCTGTAGAAGATTTTGCATGATATGACAACTTTTCTTGCAACTTTGACAACTTTGCAACTTTCTTCAATTTTTATCTTCAAAGGATCTTCCACCTAAAATATGCAATCACACATCAAAGAGAGAAAAATGTTGCTTGTTAGGTGAATGGGGGTTTTCATTGGTCAAACCCTGTTTTGGTAATTAAACCTTGTAATGAATAAAAATAGCATGAAGAAATGATGTTCAAATGAACAACTCTATGTAATAACTCACCAAACCTTATTTGAACCTTGGATTGTAGATTTTCAAATAGCATGAATTGGATTCAATGGATGTAGATCTTGATCATGAAATTTTTCTTGAAACAATGCCTTTGATATGCTTGAATAGATCTTGAACTCTACATCACCATATTAGCTCAAACAACATGCATGATGCAAAAAATCTTTGCCATGATAATGGAATCTTGATTGCTGCAATAATCTTCAATAAATATACCCTTGAATGCCTTGAAAATGCTCTTGAATTTCTCTAATCATGTCTTGTGAAAGTATTCTTAGGTTTCTTGAAATATTCTAGGTGAAATTTAGTGAAATGGCCTCTTATTCATACATATCTTAAGATTTATTCTTGAAATTCAAATATCACAAGCCGACATCTAAATACACATTTGAAATAATTGAAAAACTGCCAAAAGCATAGTTTAAATTTAGGTCCTAGGTGCAAGTGAGGACCCATTAACCCTATGGAAAATGGATCCTAGGTCATTTACCTAGGACACACATTGCTCAATGTCAAACATTATGTTATGGCATTTATAAATGTTGGCTTTTATCCCTCAGAAATTATAACTAATTAGGTTTGGATTTGAATTAAAGGGGCCAATTAAGGAAAATCAACCTCAATTAATTAATGAAGCCCTAGATTAGTGTGAAAGTGTAAAGATACACCTTACAACACCAAAAATAAGGCACAAATAAGCCCATTTTAATTAAAAGTGCCTAAAATTAATGTGAATATGTAAAATACATATTACAACACTAAATTAAGGCATCATTAAGCTCATTTTATTATTAATTATTCCCAAATTAAGTGTGAAAAAGGGATAATTTTTCCTACACTACACTCACATATGCACTGACACGTATGCTCGCTAAAGTGGGGAAAAAATATAATGGCACAAATTTGCACACTAGGAAAATTTACCATTTATTTACCCTTACTTTAGAATTACAAGTATGATGATACATAAACCCACCACTGTCTTCTTGATCTTCTCCCATATTTTTCTTTTTGTATTGGTGGAGGAATATTTTTTGGGGAAATGCATGCACCACATGAACGTCTATACATCGCACTACCGTCCTGACAGATTCCTGCCTCTGAAATCCACTTAAGCATTACATTTCTTGGTTGGTCACAAAGGTAATGTTCTCTAATGGGTCTTGACTAACAAAAAATGACTCCTTGCCTCTATTTTACCCATTCAAACTCATCTTTTCATGCTCTTAGATTATCTAACTCATTCTCTCACACTCTTTATTCACTTCTTGATCATTATTGCTTCTCCATTGCTCTATCTTGTTGCTACTAGCTTTCTACTTGGTCTCTATAGTGTCTTCTTACTTCAACACCATCATTGTTGCAGGTTTATGAAGCTCTATCTCATCGACATGGTTGTATCATCTTTCTCCTTCATCTATCGACCTTGAGTGTTTATAGCAGGGAAGGTAAAATTATGTCTTTTCATTTTGCATCTATCATCTTATAGAGTAGCATTCAGGTTGTCATTGCTCTCTACTTTATTGTTTCATTTCCATTCTCTCCTTTATCATTTTTCCTCTATATCATTACATATCTGGCTATCCATGGAGGTAGGAACACTGAAATGGGGGTTTGATTGAGGTAGACGTTAAAACACAACCCAACACTTTTCTTGTTTCCGTGTGTGTAGGTGTAGGTTCATCCACTCAAAGTCAGTTGGAGAATTAGACTATACATGGAATGGTATCTTTCCTACTCTTTCCTTATCGTTTTCGTCATTAGAATAATATTGTCTAGTATTCTTCTTGCTGTAGTGCTTATTTTTGTATTTTCATATTAAACTATTAAATTGTAAAAAATCTAGTATTCGAGTTGCAAGTAGACCTTGAGTGTCTTTGATTGTCATTCGACTCATTATCCGTACAAGATGGTAGCATGTCTCCAAGACTCTAGTCCAACATGCTGAAGTCTGATTCCTATGCTATCATCCTCTGACAAAGAGATATATGAGTCACACCCTTATAGTCTATGCACCTAATTTCTAAAAAAATTATCTTTCCTTTCTTTGTCATTTAATCAACCTGAAGTAGTTTAGGATAGTTTATTTCTTGGGGCTCTCTTATGACCTAGAGTCCTAGGGGTGATGAATCGCCCTACTCTAGAGGTTGAAATTCTGAATTCAATATTATACATAGAAAAAATGACAGAGTATTAGAATGTTAAGGGAATCATGATTAGGATGAAAATTTTGATGGGAATGAGTGGATGGATGAAGAAATTTTAAAGTTTGATGAACACAGGGATTACGAATTTTTAAATGTTTTCAAGCTTTAGTGATTGAGAAGGCCAAGGAAATGGTATGACTGGAAGGGAAACCCTAATAGTACAAAAGGATGACAAGATCAATACTTTGTAACTTTTAGGTTTTGGAATTTTGGGATCAAGGGTGTCAAATGAAGGGTATGAAGGTAAGGGAAACCCTAACACTTTGAAAGACCTAAAAAAATATGATAGCCAAATTTTAGTTTTCCAACTTGGGTATTTGAATAAACATGAAAGGGGGATTAATATAAAATTTAGAGGCACAGTTATAAGAAAGATGGACCATTCAAAATCTCTTAGATTGGTTATAATTGATGGGAAAGAAAAGTAAAAATGAGACACAGTAAAATGAGGTTCACATAGGTTTCTAGTTTTGATTAATGTTGAGATGCATTATAATGTTGGTACAAATATAAAACAACTCATGGTAAAAGTATAGGATGGAAAGTAAATTTTGGGATGTATTTTAAGAGGTGAAGCTAACCAATAGTTTGCACCATTATTTAAGGACATTTATTCTTTGGATGATATCAAACAATATTTCTTACATATATGATCTCTATGAGAAGAGGAGGAAGATAATGGAGAAGATAAGAGGGAAGAAAAAGAAAAATAAGACAAACAAGGCAAAGACAAAGAATAAGAAGAAGGAGAAGGATAAGGACAAGATACATGTACATGTAGTTTATATATAAGGAAGGAAAATTCAATCCTTAAATTTCATAGATTCATGTTCAAAAGAAAAGGCTATTAAATTTATATAAAACCTAGAAAAAATTATAACTTCATCAACATGAAATTAGCCAAGAAGATACATATAAAAGAAAAAACATCAAGGATAGTCAAGTATCAAGTACAAGTATTATTTTTTTGAATATTTAAAGCTCTCCATGGATAAATATGTTTTGAATTCAAAATTTCATGCTTTGGATATGGAGGGGTTGGATATTGTTCTTGGTTATGCTTGGAATATTTGGAAAATTTAAATATCTATGCACAAAATAAATTCATGAAACTTTGGGATAGGAGGAAAAAAATACATTATAGGGTGTTTTATGTAATGAAGTTTAAATGAAATTCAAGGAAGATAAAGTTTTGAAATCTCATGAATATTGTCTCAATGAGTTAGAGGACGAAAATGAGGAGCAATATTTTAAGAAAAAAGATAAGACCAATAATTCTATTCAAGATCCAATAAAATAAGTGGCAAAAAATGATGAAGAATTAAAGAAGGTTCCAACAATAATCAAGGGTGCACTATATAGGAATACACATCATTTTGAGAGGAAAGAATCATGTAGGAATGATAGGAAATTAACAAGCCAATTAATATGAACCTACATAGAATCAAAGGAAAACTAAAAATATAAGTGGTGTCATAGAAGTAATGAATATTCATGAAAATATGAGGAATTACTATGATAAGGAATGAAGTAAATTGTGTGCTACAAAATATGGATCAAGGATGGGATCTAGGTATGATCAAGCTAAAGCTATTGCAAGGATCAATTATAGATGGTTGGACAATTGACCATGACAACATATTTATAATGATGGTATTATATTTGTAATAACTTGGGACAGTCATATGATTTGTATTCTTCTTGTGTTTCATGGATGAAACATGTCAAGGAGGAATGAAATGTTATGTACCTAGGGATATGATATTATAATATATTTAGATGCATGAAGACGATACATAGTAAAAACTTAATTTAGTTATATTGGGTCATGTGGCCATTAGGATTACCCCTTCATTTTATTATTGGAGGATGTCTATATAAAGAAGGTTATTATCATTATAAGGTAATGTAGAGTATGATATTTTTTTGTGATCTCTTGGAGATATAGTACATAGTAAATTATTTTATAAGGAGTATAGCATGGTATTACCATACCTAATGAGTTTAGTCTATTTTTTGCATATATTGGATATTAGGGATTCTTGGGCCACAAGAATATCTTGTGCTATGTGATATCTATATTATTATTTATATTATTTATATTATTATATGCATGAATCTTATCAAGGTACATAGATACATTAGGAGTATCTTGTTACAAAATTCTTGTATGTGTATCTTTATTCTATCTATTTTTCATTTACTTTTATTTTCTAATATTTTGGGGATGATGAAGGGAATTGAGACATTCAAATCTCTTCTATCTTGATTTTTTTTTTAAATTTTATTTATATGTGTTATTCCTCCTTTGTACTTGTAGTTCTGTGGGCTTGGTTTTGATGACAATTTGTTACTCACCTCATGATTATTATCACTATACATACATATAAGAATGTAGATCCCTTTGTGTGCCCTCGTGTACTATTTTTTTTATCACATTCTCAATCATTTTGATGTCATTCCATGAGTATAATTTCATGTATTTCATTCTTACAACATCCTATTTTATGCCTCTCCTTGGGGGTAGTTCTCTCTCTTTTTGGTGACTTTAGGAATATATACACATTCTTCCTGAAGGTTCTTCAACTTCACACCCTCTTCCACCTTAAAATTAATTATAAATTCTTTATTTATGTAATAATTTTAAGGTGGGGTCTACTCACACTCTCATATGTGCATCTACGCATGCACACACTGGCATTGTTGGTACATTTCCTATGGTGCTACTAGCATATGCACATAACTTGCTAGCTTACACATCATATGGTCTACCTTTTTATATCTACCATGAGTCACCTAAATTTAATTTTCTAATGGATATGATGCATGAAGGTATAGTATGCTTCCTATATATAGAGCATATTAGATCTGAACCAATTATTGCATTTTCCTACTAATAGAGCATATTGGAAATATGCTTCTCTCTTCATTTTTTCTCTCCCCACCCTTCTTGTGTGCTATTTTTGTATGTTTGTAAGTGTTTTCACTTCTTTTTATGTATTTTAGTGTATAATATGCTGAATTATTTTCTAATATTATTTTCTTGAACTGTATACTAGTCTAATTATTCTTTCTTGTAGGTTTTATATGTTATTCTAACATTTATTTCTATGTATATTTTTATTGATTAACATATTTATTTTATAGGTTCTCAATTTGAGGGCATAATCACTTTTCTTTAAGAATGATCTACATCCTATATAGTGTCAATTTGGGTATAATTATGATAATATTTAATTTCAATAGTTTAATTATATACTTTAGTTTAGCATATCACCTAGAATTAGAAGCCCACTAAAGTGGAGGAAAAATTTAACATCAAGAATTGCATACCCTTGTAATTTCACATTATAGTTTGGACCCACTTTGGTGTCCATATCCTCCAATAAGTTCTTAAATTCATTGGTCCCTAAATTTATCCTTTTTATACCCATGATACAAAGGTCATACCTCTTCTGGTCTCTTTTGTGCATAATTATACTTCAACTATGTTAACTTTGTCATTTCTTAGTGTTTGGCCTTTTTAGGAGTTGTACTTAGAAACTAGCATGATGCCACAATTTACATGTGATGCTAGCATCGGTTGGTGGTAACTGCTATTTAGAAAATTTGAATGACTCTCTCGAATCAAAACCCTTCTATTTTTCCTTATCTCAATTTTTGAATCCATACCAATAAATCTATCAATTTTATCAAATAATCTCTTGCACTCTCAAATTATCAAGCAAATTTATAAAATCCTAAAATATTTTTTTGGTATTTAAATCTTATTGTGAACACACCAACATTCTAAAACAATCTACATCTAATTTGGTTCCCCTTGATTTCTCACACAAATAGAGGTGACTGCTATTTTTATTTTATGCTCTTACAGCCTTCTCATTTTTTCCCTCCATCGTGGTTAAATTATTTCTTGTGTACTTGAAACATTGGTGTTTTGATTTCCTTTCTATTATATACACATAAACACTAGTTTTTCACTCCTTATAGGGTCTAGGAGTCATGTTCATAGGATCTATCATTAATTTTACCTCCAAAAATATGTAGGATAATTGCATACACATTTTTCTACTTAGTTACCCATGGAGGTCAAAATACCAAAGTAGGGCCTTGACCATTCATGTTAGGATCCTAAACATCCATAATATTTCCTCTCTTTCTACTTATAATTTCTTATTTAGAGTTCACCATCACATAGGGGTTTGCAAGTTCTATTCCATCTTGTTTTATCATTTTAATTTCATTAAATTCACAACTTAAACTAGTTTTTTTATCATTTTCTATCATTCTTAGAGTTTCTATTGTCTCCTTATTTCCATGTGTGTCATTGATCATGAATTTCTAGGTGAAATATGAGTTTATTGACATCATATGTTGTAGTAGGCATACAAATAACTATACGTTGCATAGGAAATCTCAACAATGAGTTTCAACCACAAGTTTCATTTTTTATTCTAATTTATTTTCTCAAAATTTTATTCTAGTTAGTAGTTAATTAGCTTTTTTTATTCTAACTATTTTAGCTTAAAGAAAATCATTTTTTCAAGTTTAAAATATTTCTATGATAATCTAGTTATTCTTATTTTTGTATCAAATAGTAGTAAAAACATTCTAAACATTACATTTATAATCACACACTAGATTCATCCTAGAGTATTATAGGGAAAACATCTAATTTAGGGGTGTGTGCACAAATCTGTGACACAAAAAACATGCCAAATTGAAAAAAAATGCAAAAAAAGACCATTTGGCATGCACCAAATTTGGTGCTCACCAAATGAAAAAAGTAAATAAAAACCAAAAAATGTATTCCTATCATTATTTTCTATTGAACCCATTGCTTGCTTGGATTTTTTCATCTCTGCAACTTGTGCTCACCAAATCTCTTCCATTTTTTGCATTATTAGCTTGCAATTCTTCATGAGGATGTTTCCAAGATGTCAAAGAGGTCGAAGATTGCAAACAGGTATGTATTTCTATTGTTTTTATTTTGAATTTGAATTAGAATGTAGACTGAAATAGGGTTTTTTAATAAAACTTTGTTCTAATTCTCAGGGAATGAATCTCCACCTCCAAACATTGAGAATTCACAATCACCCCCTCACGAAAAGCCTCTTGAACAAGAACAACCTCAAAATCCTTCATCAGTTCATAGGCATCCTCAAAGAACACAAGAAAATATCCTAAATCAAATTGAAAACAATAAAAAGAGACATTGAACAATTAATTGGAAGATTAACTAAGCATGTTGAAACCCACCCTTATAGGAGAGGGATTTCCAAATCATGTAAGTTGACAATTGTATCTCATGTAGGAGGAATGAGAAAGAAAATAAATTATTGGTCAAATAAGAGGCATGAGTTAAGATAATTTTATGCTAGTGGTCTTCCATATGCAGATGTGAAAAAAATAAAATTAGCAAAGCCAACTTGTGTGCCCTATTTATAGACTCGAGAACCAACACACCTTTATCTCATGCATGTAGGAGGTTCCTCATCCATTGGTGCCACCATGGATTAATTTAAATAAGTTTTGGGAGAAGTGGTGGATGGTATTTGACCAACCTATATGAAATAACCATGAGGTACTAGAGTATTTTTTGAGGAAATTATATTGTGATTTTGTCCTCAATAAGATGCCAAATTATTTTGACATCTTAGACTTTCAGGGTAGAGGTGGGGGCTCCACACATGATAGAATGGGTGCACAACATAATCCACAATTGGCATTGAGACCCTTGGCCAAACCCATGGTGGAGCATGTTTCCATTCCTTCCATTGTTAGGAAAGTGTTGAGGTGGACACACTAGAGTCGATTAGCTCACTCACTTAGATAATTATACAATGTGTGAGGCCTCTAGTAGAGCCTAATGTGGACGAGACATGTAGGCCCCGAGTTCCACCCCACCATTGTGGAACTTGCAGTGCTATTTGCACGTACGATTATTAGAGTGCTCAGGATGCAACTACACATCCTACATCAGCTACAAAGACAATGGCTATGACAGATGAATTGTTGAATAATACATTTGACATTGATACTCAGGTAAAATTTAGCAAGTTCATTTAATTTTGTTTATTAAATTATATTTTTAAATTTAAGAATAACTAAATTATTAGAATCAATCTGATGAAATTTCAAGGTCAGAGTGTTCATAATATGTGCACCATTCCTATAGACCCTTATTCGTTCTCGATGATGATTCCACAAGTATGCAACTAGTATTAAATAAATTATTATTGCATTTGAACAATTGAATGCTATTTTAATGTTTGTCTCATAACATGCTTTGGATGTCAAATAGTTTCTTGGTGGACCTTCGAGCTCCACACCTCACTATTCATGTCCTCAAACAACTTTCACTCAGGTAGCCTTTATTCATTAATGGTGTTGTAAAATAATGTTAGCTAGTTTTCGTAATTTTGCGTATACAAATCTAAAAAATTGATGAGAAACACAAACATTGGTGGGTCTTGTGATATCCTAATTATATTTACCTTTCAACATCCATCTCATTCTTCCATTCCTATCATCACACATATTTTAACCATTTTATATCACATATCCCAATCTTTAACACCTTATGAGAGAGAGAGATAGAGTGTGTGTGTGTGTGTGAGAGAGAGAGAGAGAGAGAGAGAGAGAGAGAGAGAGAGAGAGAGAGAGAGAGAGAGAGAGAGAGAGAGAGAGAGAGAGAGAGAGAGAGGGTGGGAGGGAGATACTTGAGAAAGAGAGGGAGAGGGGTAGGAGGGAGATACTTGAGAGATAGAGGGAGAGGGGTGGGAGGAGAGACTTGAGAGAGAGGGAGAGAGAGAGAGAGTGAGAGAGAGATAGAGGGAGTGAGTGTGAGAGAGAGGGAGAGAGAAAGATAACAACCTAAGATAGTGAGATGTAGTGAGAGACAAAAATACTAGAGGGGGAGAGAGAGAGGGAGTGTGAGAAAGGGGATTAGAGTGAGAGAGATTAGTCTAGGTAGTGTGGGAGGGAGTGAGACTTGAGAGAGAGATAGTTATCTTGTTAGGGTGGGGGGAAAGACCTGAGAGAGGGAGAGGGGTTGGAGGGATGAGAGGGAGAGAGAAAGTTAAAGACCTAAGAGAGGGAGATGGAGTGAGAGACAAAAATACCAAAGGGGGAGAGAGAGAGGGAGTGTGAGAGGGGGGTTGGAATGAGATAGATTTGTCTAGGTAGGGTGGGAGGGAATGAGACTTGAGAGAGAGGGTGTGTGAGAGGGGATTGGAGTGAGAGAGATTAGTCTAGGTAGTGTGGGAGGGAGTGAGGCCTGATAGAGAGAGACTTGAGAGGGAGAGAGAGTTATCTAGTTAGGGTGGGGGGAAAGACATAAGAGAGGGAGAGGGGTTGGAGGGATGAGAGGGAGATGGAGTGAGAGAGACAAAAATACCAAATGGGGGGAGAGAGAGGGAGTGTGAGAGAGGGGGTTGGAGTGATATATATTTGTATAGGTAGGGTGGGAGGGAATGAGACCTAAGAGAGAGGGAGTGTGAGAGGGGATTGGAGTGAAAGAGTATTCTAGGTATCATGGGAGGGAGTGAGACATGAGAGAGAGATAATTGAGAGGGAGAGAGAAAGATAAAGACCTAAGAGAGGGAGATGGAGTGAGAGAGAAAAATTCTAGAGGGGGAGAGAGAGGGAGTGTGATAGAGGGGGTTGGAGTGAGACTTAAGAGAGAGAATGCTACACCAGAGAAAGAGAGTTATCTAGTTAGGATGGGAGGGGGAGACCAAAGATAGGGAGAAGGGGTGGGAGGGATATTTTGAGGAAGATACCTGAGAGAGATGGAGTGTGAGAGATGGGGTTGGAGTGGGATACAATAGACTAGGTAGGGTGAGAGGGAGTGAGACCTGAGAGAGAGAGACTACTACATCTAAGAAAGAGGGTTATCTAGTTAGTATAGGAGGAATATTTTGAGGGAGAAAATTGAGAGAGAGGGAGTGTGAGAGAGGGGGTTGGAGTGAGAGAGATATGTCTAGGTAGGGTGGGAGGGAGTGAGAGGGAGAGGAGGTGGGATGGTTATCTAGAGAGGGAGTTAAGGTGTAAGAAGCATATAAGCCTTTCAAATGGACATCTGAGAAAGAGGGTTATCTAGTTAGTATGGGAGGAAGTGAACTAAGAGAGGGAGAAGGGGTGGGATGAATATTTTGAGGGAGAGACCTGAGAGAGATGGAGTGTGAGATAGGGGATTAGAGTGAGAGAGTAGTATAGGTATCAATACCAGGGAGTGAGACTTGAGAGAGAGTAGTCTAGGTATCAATGCTAGGGAGTGAGACCTAGGAGAGAGAGACTTGAGAGGGAGGGAGAGTTATCTAGTTAGGCTTGGGGACAGACCTAAGAGAAGGAGAAGGGGTGGGAGGGATATTTTGAGGGAGAGACCCAAGAGAGAGGGAGTGTGAGAGAGGGGATTGGAGTGAGAGAGATATGTATAGGTAGGGTGGCAAGGAGTAAGACCAAAGAGAGAGAGAAAGACTACTACATTAGACAAAGAGGGTTATCTAGTTAGGATGGGAGGGAGATACCTAAGAGAGGGAGAGGGGGTGGGAGGGATATTTTGAGGGAGAGAACTAAGGAGGGAGAGGGTGTGGGAGGGATATTTTGAGGGAGATACCTGAGAGAAAGGGAGTGTGAGAGAGGGGGTTTTAGTGAGAGAGACTTGTCTAGGTAGGGTGGGAGGGAGTGAGGCTTGAGAGAGAGACTACTATAGATTGGAGATTCAAGAGGGTTATCTAGTTAGGATGAGAGTGAGAGACTTGAGAGATGGAGAGGGGTGGTACAAATATTTTGAGTTAGAGACTTGAGAGAGAGGGAGTGTGAAAGAGGGGATTGGAGTGAAAGAGTAGTCTAGGTAGTGTGGGAGGGAGTGAGACCTGAGATAGAGAGACTTGAGAGGGAGAGAGAGTTATCTAGTTAGGTTGGGGGAGATACTTGAGAGAGGGAGAGGGGGTGGGAGGGATATTTTTAGGGAGAGACCTGAGAGAGAGGGAGAGTAATTATGGTGGGAGGGAGAAACTTGAGAGAGGGAGAGGGGGTGCAAAAGATTCAAGAGACAAAGGGTGGAAGGGTTAGAGCAAGGGAAAGACTTCAGAGAGAGGGGGTGGGAGGAATAGAGGAAGGGAGAGACTTGACAGAGAGCAGGTGGGAGGGATAGAGGGATGAAGAGACCTAAGAGGGGGAGTATAGGAGAGACCTAGAGAGGGTTGAGAGAGAATGGGTACGTATTAGTTAGGAGGGAAGGAGGCAGAGAGCATATGCAAGGAAAAACCTCAACTATCCATCTACGATCATAAACCAAAAACTCTCAACATTATCAAAGTGGTCAAGTAGAGAGAGGGGTAACTTAGTTTTTTGTCAAAGCAGCTCATTTGGCGAGAGCCAAATTTGGTTCTCTCCAAATGGCACATCAAATTTGGCGTGTACCAAATTTGTCATGTACCAAATTTGGTGCACACCAAATGTGATGTGCCATTTGGAGAGCACCAAATTTGATGCTTTCCAAATGAGATGCTTTGGATGAGTTTTCCACAGGATTTGCCAAATTTCCTCATATTTTTATCCGTGTTGACAATCACGTTTTCACATATTTCAATGCAAGTTTATAAAAAAACCATGATGATGCTAACCTCTCTCTTAACTATCTACATATATAATTTTTTTCGTTTTGATTAAGTTATGGTTTTGATCCATAATTTCTCTTGTAATTGCCTTTGTTTTTGGTCAAAAACCAACATGTGCTAGTTTTAGGATATACTTAAACTCCTTTATTGAAATGTGAAACAAATTACATTTTTTTAAACTAGGCTCCATTCTACATGTGATGAAAAAATCAATTTTCGATTAGTTTTCAAAAAATTTAGGGGGAAGCACGTTCAAATTTTAGCTTTTCAGGATGTTTCCATTTCAAAAATTCATCAGATATTATATATTCATTAAAAAAATTAGCCAGAAGGAGGATAAACTACATGGTGTTAACAAATTTCTCACCATTCAGATGTTTGAAATTCTAAAAGAAAGTTAATGAAAAGGAGGGGGCCCTTAGATGCTATGCTATTTTTTTGATAAAAATAGGACCTGTTTTGGTCCCCCCCCTATTTGAGACCCTTAATCTTCATTAATTTCAAAAGTAATTAGTAGCTTAGAAACTAGACTTAGATCACTTCAACTCTTGTTCTTGCTGCATCTTGAAATTTTGAGCATAACTATCTTCATTTTCTCTTGCAAATCAAATTTTGCTGATTTTAGGAAAAAAGTGGCATCTTAAGAGCCCTTTTTGTGTCACAACTCCATGCACTTACCCTTAGAGAACAAGACACACTTTATAAAATTAAATTATTTTTTACATAATACACATAATCATATGTTTAATCAATCCTAGGTGGGAAAGGAATGTGAAAGAGTTGAAAAAGTTGTGTTTGAATTTTAAAATCTCAAGGATTAAATTCATCATTGCAAGTTTGAATCCATGCCTATAGAAATGAAATAGGACATGTAATTAGTCAAATGAAAGTGGATAATGAATGAATTGGGATGGTGTATGAGTAGGAATAGTAAATGCATAATTATCATGGATAAATTAAAATGCGTGCATATATGGTAAGGTGAGGTATATATATGTAGGAACGTGTGAAAAATGAGTGAGGGCATGGGGAAGGAGCTTGAAATTACAAAAAATATACCACTTGTCAATTAAAAGATAAATGAGAAATAACATGGGTATGCAAACTTTACCATTACATATTTCTCCCACATCTAGGTGGATGTGAATCTTAGAATATTGATCATGTATCTCAAAGTATGTAGCACTCATAATCATGCATGTACATTAAACACTCAAACATAAAAAAAATATTTTGGGGTTAATATAAATTAATCTAGATCTTACTGAATATCACCATGGGTGAAACCAAAATAGTGTTTGCTATTTTTCAACCTTATTGGATTATAAAAATTAATAATTTTCATATTCAAATACATTATATCCACTTCACTAAATAAATTGTCAAGAATATAAACGTGATGTAAACTAGAGATTTATGCCATTTTCTTTATATATATAATTTTTTTTTTCGAAATAAAAATTGCATTAGTTTTGGTTAATTTTCTATCAAATTTTTATTTTTTCTTTTTATTTGGTGATGAGTGATATTTTACTATAACACATACCTTTTACTAGAAATAAAAACTTTCTAGGAGTTTTTGAAATTAGATCATTAACTCTAATGTTTAATGTAGAGATATTTTTTGATAATTTTTATTAAATATTTTATTTATTATTTATTTTGAAACATTGTTAAAAAATTTAGATGTATATTATTTGTGTTAAGACCATCAATATGGATTGCAATGCATTTATTTCAAAATTTTGGACCTAGTTTTCTATTTTTTCTATTGTCTAAAGCATAGGTCTTTATTTTCATAATGGACCTATTTGTTTTCTAAAACAAATAAAAACATAACATTAAAAAAGTATATTATATATTATAGTTTTAGAAAGCTAATTCCAAGGGCTGTGTACACATAAAAATCGGTCTCTAGATCATTTTGTTCAAAGAATAAAGTTGAGTGTTTTGAATTAAATGCAACATATGGATAGAGGAAGAAAAGGCTACCATGGAGGCACTACACAAGCAGGTTTGACCAAATAACCTTTGATAAAATATGGTTTGATCAAACACATTTCAACCAAACCCACCCAAGATAAAAAGGAGGTTGGATTGAATCCCTAATATGATCAATAAAGATGCAAGGTTCATATCAACTATATTTTCAATAAGTTGACAACACCACCCAATCAACAAACAAATATTGATTTGATCATTTTTTTCCTTCAAGTTCACAACGTTTATCTATCTCACACACTAAATTCCCTTAGCACTCAAGGAGATATTTTTTGATTTGTAGGCTAAAGTTTCTAGATAATTGGATTCTTTTATAGCTCAAAACAACCCAAGGTCTTCTATTGAAGTTTATTTGATCAAAGTTTATCCTAAAACAACACACCACATGTGTAATGAACTAGTTTGGTCAAACCATAAAAGAATGAATGTGTTTATTAGTTTCATTTTTCCATTTTGTCCTAAAACTGTGACTCACTTATGTACTTTAACCCTCATGTAAGTACATCCTTTAGAATGCATGCTCCTATGAACTAGGGAAAACATATTTTAAGTATCTTCTATAACACAAGTAGAAATAGTAATAACTATAGCTTGTATATTATTATAAACAATCATAAGAAACAAAAGAGAGAGGAGGAAAAAGGTTTAGAGAAATATTGCACATAAATAAAATGGTATTGTGATGTATTTCTTGATAGTAATGGGATTCCAACGAGCATGATCCACCAAATAGATAGTACATTCTTTGCACTTTTCAATGGTAAACTCTATTTTCGATCTATATGAGACTACAACACATCATGGAGATGTCTGTGCATTGCATTGTCATCCTTATCCGAGAGTTTGCTAGTTTATCTAGAGAACCTCTGCAACTTGCTCTTTCGGTTTCTATAACTCATATTTTTACTCCACATAAAACACAAAATATAAGCAATCTCCCTTGCCCTTCCTTCCTTGTCACCTGAGCTTTAAACCTTGAGGTAGTCAACGAACATTCACCCTTGATCGGGGCTATCAATTTTCCTCCTCTACATTTGAATCTAGAGAGATAATTTTATTTAAATAATTGTTTTGGAGGAGGTGATAGTTTGTTGGTAGATGTAGCACTGCTAGATCAATTTCACACATACATTCCTTTTTTTGCATCATTATATACCTCAATTTTTTTTCTATAGATAAATGGATCCATATAGAGAAATATGATACCATAACTTTTTAGATCAACATGATATTCACCAATATGACAAGGTATACAATCTAATGAACTAGCAATCGCCATGTAAATTGTTATAATATGGTCTAGAGGATGATTTTAGGTATTATAATCACTAGATGTTTCTATTGGCTTACTCTTGTTGTATGGTTGTGGATCTACTTGTATCTAACATAACCTCCTTTGGTATTAAAATTAAAGACATTTATGTAAATTAGATGTCATAAAGTTAATAGAAAATCACCATTGATTCCCAAGGAGGATGTTATAAGCTAAATTAATATAATTCACATGGAATATTGTATCCAAATTATTTGGGCTAGCTTGAATTAGGAGAATAGTATTACTTATGCAAGATCTAGTTGTATTATCAAATTAATTAAGGTATTATCATTATATCTTTGTTGTGTTTTCTTATAATTATCTTAAAAAATCTTAAGTGTACATGTTGAGGATATATCCAATGCTAAATAAATAATTTTTATTGATTTTTTTTGTGGGGAATCAATTTGACAATGCAAAATTTTGTGTCACAATCTCTTGTGCATTTTTCCTTATTTTACCATCATAGATAACTGATTTAAAAAAAATTAACTAAGTCCCCCTTGGTCAAAATTTCCCAAGTGTTGTTCCTCTTCATCCCCAAGTTCATAACAATTGCTAGAAGTTATAAATATTAAAAAAAGGGGAATATTTTGGTCATTTTCTTCAATTTTTATAGAGTTGTAGAATATTTTAGGACTCCCAAATTATTTTCATTTTCTAACCTCCTATCCTAACCTCCAATCCTATATAGAAATTCCACATTATCTATTGAGCCCCTTCCTCTATCAATTTCCTTCATCCCATCAATTTGCCAATTTTTGATGGGCATTCACACTTCTTCCATTTCCTTTCCATGTCCCAACCTCCAAAACTATTTTGTATCATTGAATTCTCCCATTCCCTTCTTTGTAGAGTTGTAGAGTTCTTAGTGATGTAAATACCTCAACTTATTTGTCTTGATTTCTTGATCTCCCTTTCTCTTCTACATCCCTACATTCTCCCATTCTCAAAATTTGACCAAGTTTCATCTGCCTTATAGACTTGTGGGTTTTTTGAACCTCTTTAGGTTTCCTTCTTATAACATTGATGCTTTCCCCATTCATAATATTTCAATCCTTCCTTCGTTCCTTGCTTGCCTCTTGTAAAATTGTGGTGATCATCTAAACCTCTTTCAATCCTTATCCATGTCCTAACCTCTCAAACTTTAGTCAACTATTGCCTTTCATCCTTGCTATTTTTTTCCATTTTATAGAATTTTTAAAAATTATTCCATTTTTCATTTCCACCTTTAGTCATCTTGAGATGTTTCCTAGTCATTTCCTTCATTTCTTCCACTCCCATTTTTCTAGAATCCTATTTCATCTTTGGAATTCTTCTAGTTTTTCTTCCACTTCTAATTATTTGTTCCACATTATATTCAGCAAATTTTATCAATGGATTTATATCCATTTCATTCATTGTTGGCATGTATTTGTGTTTATTATTTTTCTTTCAATGACTCTTGTTGTTCTTGTTGGCACAAGGATACAAACAAGCGAATTTGTTGTCACATTCATCTATTTATATCTTCATTCATCTTTATGTTGTGAATTTTTTTTGTCTTTTGTTTCCTTTTGGGAATGATGTAAAGTGTTGAGACATTTAGGTATCTTCCATGTTGAACCAACAACCTTTTATTTTTTCTTCATGTGTCATTCCTCCATTGTGTTCATAATTCCACAAGTATTTGGGGAATGATGTCGATTTTGAGCATGATCATATTATATATTATCTCCAGTCTATACTAACCTAGATCATTGGATCCATCATGTGCTATTTTTGTTTTGTTAGTTATGTGGCTTTGTCTTGGGGGAAACCCCTTGTCATGATTCAATTTTTTTGGGAACATATCATTTGGAATAGGGTTTCCCAACAAGCTCTTATGGCCTATCATGTTGCACATGTATTTTTTTATTCTACCTTAAAGGTAATTGCTCCCGATTGGTGTTAGAAATTACTTTAAGGTGGGGGCATACATTCTATTATGTGCTTCACTTTTTTCACATGCATTGAAATTTGTGATTCATTTTTGGCATATTGACCATTTTATAGTGTCTTATCAGAATTATTATGACATAATTCTTGGTATGGTTGACTATGAGAACACACCTAGTGAATATAAGACTTCACTAACCCTTGTGTTTTTTTTTAATTTTCTACTATTGTAAAAACTCTCCTAATAAATATTATACTTCACTAGCATGTTTTGTTTCTTAACAAGGTTCACCTGGTGAATATCTAACTTCACTACCCTATGATGATTTTATTCATGGGTCACCTAGCAAATGTTTGTGATGTTATACCCCCTTTGAATGTTTGCATTATGTTTGAATTGTGTAGTATATGTATATGTTAGTATTGTGTCTTCATTATGTATTCTTTGTGTTTTTCATGCTACATTGTACCTCATGTGTGTGTTCTTTTGTCATTACATTTTTTTTCCATAAGCTCTTGAGCCTGAGGGATAATGCATCCCCTAAATTTTTGGTCATCTTATCTTCTTCAATGTTTGGATAAAAGAACCCTTCTTGGCTTATCCTTACTTTAGTGTTCAAGCATGAAAAAAATTTCATACTCTCACTAAAGTGGGGGCTAAATGTAGTGTTGTAAATTTTCACCCTTGACAATTTCACACTAAGTTTAACTCCCCCTTATGTTCTTGGACCTAATTGCTCTTTTAATTTTTCCATTTATTAATAATCTTCAAAAAAATAGAATTTGAATTAGGAAAAGGATATAATATTCATTTACCGATACTTAAGGCCCCAAAATAGGTTTGGACTAGGGAACTAGTGCCCTTGTCTAGTCTATTTTGGCCCCAATTCAAATATGTTGGTGTTGACATTTTAACACTTAGAAATTTAAAATAATTTGTTGGTTGTCGGTAATTAACTTGTGAGAAATTAAATAATTGCATATAAATACAAGTCTTTTTCATCATTTGAAACATCTAATGAAATCATAAGGCAATTGAGATAATAACTGAGCATCCTAAAAGCATTCAAGAACAAAATTAGTAGGGTTATTGTAGTATTATCTCAATCAAGCATCATGTTAGAAATGCATCAAATTTTCATGTGAGTTTGTTCATGTTTCATGTCTATTTGTTTTGTGAGTGCTAACACTTGCAAGACTTCAAATAAAACATCCAATTCTTCTCGAAGGTGATAAGTTCAATGAATTTAGTCCATTAAGGAATGTATATCTGAGTGGTAAATTGCAGTAATTGTCAAATTTTTACTTGTTTATCATTTAGCCTCTGCCTTAACGAGGGTAAGCTCTCTTTTACATAATCATAGTCATTGTGGAGGTAGAAATACCAAAAAAAGGTTTGACTTAGGAAAGCCTCTATATGAAACAACCCTTTCCCCTCTTCCTTATGTGTAGGTTATAGATTTGAAGCAAATTTGGGGAAGGATTGAAGGCCTAATTACTCATTCAAGAATTCAAGTCCTACAAGTCAAAAAATTAGGAAAAGTGGAATTTATCAGTGACAAATGAAGTTCCAACACTAAGTCTAGAGGAGAACCTACAAATAGGGACTATCTAAGACCTGGATTTTGATTCTAAGTGCGCACTTCTAGGTCTAGTGCACCAGGGACCCTATTTGGCTATTTCAAGCTTATATCTATATTCTAGGTTCCTCTATGTCTGCACTCTACTCTTCTAAACTTTGTTTCTAGCTTTCACTTCTGCATTTTATTGAAATCATAATAATTTGTTGCATTTCCATAGTTAATCTAGGTGAATCTTTACATTATCAACATAAATAAATTAACAATCAATTAATCAAATATCAAATCCCCCACAAGAAAGAACCAAAACCCTGGTCCACCATTTTGGCTCTTTCATTGAGGCTAGTATCCAAGTGGGCGTTTGAGATCAATTTTAGTTCTTTCCATTGTGATATAGGAAGAGGTGTGATTTATACCCTATATCCCTTTTCCTACTTCATAGGTTGTTGAAGAGGAGGCTTGTCTTCCAATTTTATTTTGAGCATTAGTGAGGGATTGGGTGCAACTAGCTACTATAAGAATATTTACATCTACTATATGAGCTAGGCTACACAATACTTTTATCCCTTACAAATAGTTAATTAGCTTCCTAAAGCTATCCACTTGTGAGATGAGGATTGTCAGGGTGGGTTGATTATACTTGATCCATGATGAATCAAAGCATAACTTAGCCATTACACCTCAATCACAAACAAGATCATTCAAATTGAAAGTTAAACTAAGCATTTACTGAAACTGAAAGTTACAAACTACCAAAATAGTTAAATTCCTACTCTAACCCATTGAAACTTATCTTGTTTTGGAATTGGTGTTGTATTGATGTGGAACAATGACCCTTTCCCAATCTTGTGATTAGTGAGCCTGTTTCAATCGATTCTATGGAAGAGAATTGATGAAACCATTATGATAAATGAATGAAAACCTAATTATACTAAATTAAACATGATGCAAGCTAAATTAACATGATTCTATGCTAAAATTGATCTAATCAAGCAATTTCTAAGCTAATCTAAGCTAATTCTTAGCTAAAATATGAAAACCCTAATTTATAAACAACCTAAGATGGATGCATGAAAGCCATTAATGGATACCTTAAGCGATTATGAAACTAAAATAAACTAAATTAAGCTAAATGTGAGTAAATTGAGAGTGTGAGTGTGAGTGAATTCAACATGACTTTGAAATTGAAAGACAGATCCATTTTTCTCCAAATAGTGTCCTATTTATAGGAAAGCAAATGAGAAATGAAGGGTTGAGATCAAAAAGATTAATCAACGGTCAAGGATGGAGGAAAGAAGAGGCATGGAACATGGATTCTCATCAACAGATGAGAATGCATAATGGGTTTTAATTAAGGGCCCACATTTTCTCCAAACAAACACACTTTTGACTTGCTCAAACAAGTTAAAGGTGACTTGTTCAAAAGGTTAAATGTTAAAACTTGCATTATAAGCTAAGTGAAAATATCCCTTTTTCAAATGATGGAGGAATAAGAATATTGCTTGGAATATTCATTTGGGTGAGGATATATTTTTTTTTAATTGTACAAAAAGGGGATAAGGAATATTCCATGGGAATATTCCCTTCTTAGAGAAAAATTAGTTTAATTTCTAATTAAACAAGGTTTAATCATGCAATTAGGGGATTTGAAGAATCAAAGTGTGTTTCATTAAATTAAATGATTTAATAAATGGGGGAGAGATGAAATGATATTTAATTAAATAACTTAGGGTTATTTAATTAAATAAGATGACTTAGGAAATTAAATTAAATATTTTGATTTATTTAATTTAATGAGATGAAATGTTGGCATGAAGGGGAAATGAATTAACCTGAATAGATGAATTAGGTTAATGGATGAAAATGATGCCATTAAATAAATTAACTAGGTTAATTTAATTAATTAAGTGAAAATGGGATGGGTTTAAAGAGGAAATGATGTTAGTAAACCTGTTTTGAGTGTATGATATCATTTAGGACATTTTTCAGTGTCTACATTTTGCCTCTCTTTGAAGTGAGGTACCTGCTACTTTGGTTCAAAGAATAATGCTTTTTGGATGAAAACTGTTGCTTAAATCAAAAAATAAAAAAATTCTAATTTTTTAGATGCCCCAGCAGAAGGATAAAGCTGATTTCCTACCCCCTCAAGAAATCAGGCAGAAATTTTGAATTTTGGGTTGATTTCTTGATAAAGGTGAAAAGGATGCCCTCGGGGTCCAGAAAGGCTTTGGGATGCAAGAATTATGCCAAAAACACACAAAAAATACAAAATTAGGTTCCAATCAGAAAAATTGGTGAAAATGATGATAAACCCTAGCTTGAAGGTGAAATTAGGGCAAAAAACCCTAATTTTCTAGCAAAAATAAGCCAAGAAGGGTCACTTTCAATTCATTTGTGCATTCACACCTTAAGGAATTCTTGTGATTTGAGCTTTGAAACTCTGATGAAATGGCACGACAAGAGCTTCCCAGACATATTTTTGATTGAGTGCGAGAGTATTAGCGGATTCCAGGCTCAGGACCCCCGATATGTAACTCAAAACTTGATTTGAAATTTGACTTTTTGATGCATTTATTGCTCTTTGAAATTTAAACTTTGGCGGCTTCACTATATAGCAATGCCCATTTTGCAATCAGTGATGTTAAAATGAATTATAGCGACACATATGTATATGGCGATGCTATTTGTGATTTAAAATTAGGGTTTAGGGTTGTCCAAAGCTTAAATCATGACACCAATGTATTTAGTGACAAACTTTGCAATTTACAATTTGAAATGCCTTCGGGTCTCACAATTTAAAATTTAAATATAGAGAG